>JAZHYW010008936.1:0-93015 GCA_037355805.1 Ixodes ricinus | reverse complement strand
ATTCAAGAAAAAATATTGCTAGGTGTTTCTAAAACCTGATTTTTCATCAATATTTGAATGATAGATAGTTTTACGCTGTTTTTAAAGTTCACCCCGCTCACGTCATAAAGCATTTTTTTTCACCAAAAATATTTTGGGTATAGCTACGGACATTGAGGCAAAAGGCCATAGATTTTTTGTAGAAATCGGAAGGAGATTGAGCGCAATGTCTGGGACGTTTGACATGGAATGACCCAAAAGATAAACTAGGTTAAACCCGAAAACAGTTATGCACTTGTAGGGCCGGTAACATTCTAATATCCATCGCTCATTGCTTTTTTACATCTTTAATATTTATAACATTGAAAATATATTTTTGCCACTGTATGCGGCATCATTCTTAAATGAAGAAATTTCACATTTTAAAGTAGCAAGTAACCGTTTTAAATTTTTGTAGAAATTTATTATCGCACCATATTAATACTTCTCCACGGTTAATCTTGGCTTCCGTTCAGATTTTATCTGTTGTAGTTGAGCTTATAAAAATTGCCAAAGACACCTACATCATCGAGGGCAAGTGTCTTCGAAGTTTTCTAGTTCTTCAGGCGTAACATGCCGTATTTCGTCTATACTTACCCTTTGAATCAGTAAGAACCACCTTGTCTCCTCAAACAGCTGCGCATAAGGGTTGGCCTGTACTTTATAAGTGGATTCCTAATGTCAAAACCGGCATTCGGCCTCTCTGTTACAAAATACGTGAGCGCTCTTTCGGATCCAGCAAATGAAACCTCCATCACTACTGGCATTGCTTATTTTAGTGTTTCATCGATAGATATATATGAACAAATATAGCCAATTATTTTCGTGGAAATGCGGTGTCCACTGATATTTGAATAAAATACTGCTTGATTAAATTGTAAGCGCTTCAAAAATACAGCTAGAATGCCTAACTTTTATTTGGCATTTTGGAGATATTTCTAAAGGTAATAAAAAATCATACTTTTTCGCAGCTCGTCACCGGAGAGAATTACTATCGCGATCCTCTCCCCACAAGCGTATATTTATAGCACGCTCGGGTACGGAGGAGAGAGGGGGGGGGGCACGTCATTAACTGAGTGTAACGGTGAGACTCGCGGAGGTTCTGACTTCAGGCGAAGCCGGCATTCCTTTATGAATAGGTTTAGCTTGGGCAAGCTTTTTTTTCCTGCTAAATGTGGCCGGGCAATTTAATCCAAATGCCTCAAGGGAGCCGGACTCTGGGTCACGTGCGTAGGTTTGACGGTAGCCATAGTAGTTTTCTACTGGTTTTTCGGACGGCCTATTCTTCGACGTTTCGGCCGGAATCCGGCCTTCGTCAGAAGGAAGGCAGGAAGCCTGACTGGAGGCCAAACTCCATCGAGGCGTCAGAGATAAGCCAGATCGCGTTGTTCAGCACGATTTCACGAAGGGCTATCTTTTCTTTTCAGTTTTTGTGTAGGGTGACCCAAGTCGCCCAGGCTCAGTCTAAAGATGGACCCGTAAAGATCGAAGCGTGCGCTGCTATGATACAAGCACTTCGTCCAAGGTTGCACTTTACCGGGTCGGTTTTACAGCAGAGCTGTTAGGAGCTATAGTTTCCCCAGGATCGTGTCCGGCGCCAGACAAATGTCGACTGCAACCTCTGGTTGCCGCCGTCGTTCATAGATGGCGGTAGCTGTCTCTGGGGTCGCCACCTATGGTGGTAGTTTGAACCCCATAGATGTCGCTGGCGGCGGCACTAGAAAAGTATATAAGCGCAGAAACTCTGACCATAAAGGTTCTTTCCCCCGAGCAGGACGACGAGAGGCCAAGTGATCTGTCTCAGCGGTTGAGCTTAGCCCCGCAGGTACTAGGTCGAGACCGGTACCTGCGAGAACCTGGGCGGGTTTCACACTCTTCAAGCCATTTTCTTGATCCCAGCCTGCACACATGGCGCCCCCCTCTTTGCAAGAAATATCAGCCCCCAGTCTTCGAGGCATCTTGTCTACTTGCTTTGTACGGAGTGGCATTTGTCGCTAGGCAGCAACCACCTAAAATTCGAAGAAAGGGGCAACTTGAGTAGAAGTTACTCAAGAAACGGTGTAAGCTCACTAATTACCGAAATCAAAATGTAATTGAACGTTACTAAACTATTCAGAAAAGTAGTTAAACTACAGCCAGCTTAGTGTAAGGAGCGGTTGAACTACGTAGAGAGTCTGTCCAGGAACTGACATGGCCGTTTGGTCCGGAATTTTAGAAGTCATGTAGTTCCTTACCGTCAAGTCATCCTTCTTTTTTAAACTTCTAGACTACTAAATTTTCATGATATCCTCCTCCTTTCTTTCCTTCCCCACTTTCCATTTCTCTTTCTTTTGTTTCTTACTTTGGGCAGTGATTCCGAATAAAGATCCTTTGGCAATCTATTGTAGTGTTGATAGTTTATAGAATGTATGCGCCGTCCATCGTGCCATCTGTGTCTTATTATTTCAGTGTTTGACGCAACTCCGACACGTTACGTTCAGTCGATCTACACACTGAACATTATTGGTACTCCCAACAATATCCTCATTTACCCGGTACGCCTGTAATCTGCAGTCAAGTGAGACCTCAGTCACGCCCAACCCAACTGCACTGAGAGATGCCCGTGACAACCAGGGTATAAGAAATATGAGGCTGAGACTCTGGTGCTTGATGCTTTTGACTGTTACAACGTTTTATTTTTGTTACATTTTTAGGTTTTAAATTACATGCAATATCGAAGAGAACAACGTCGTCTCGTTGAGCCTCAGGAGGTTCGCGGGGTTTGCTTAAATACCACATTAACAACGCGGATACTTGAATTATTTGCGTTAGTACGAATGCCAATTGTTCACACTACCGCACTCTTCCGATGCCACAGATTCAGAGTTTGATATTTGAAAAGAAGTGTCGGCATGATTGACGACGGGAAAAAAGGAACCCTACTTTGTTTTTTGCTCGGGAGCTTTACAAATCGAACATTTCGTTGTTGCAGTTTCGCGTAACGTAATCCCAGCGCGATTTCTCGCACGAGCCTTAGCTATTTTTTATGAACTAAACACCTTTCCCGCCGATGATCGAGCTATTGTCTGCCGTAGCGTGGTCGGCGACACAAAACAAGACCAGTCTGGTACTCCCAATTTTTATACGTACCGGTTTCTGTTCGGAGTTCAGAGCAGCTGCCCGAAGTCGACCCGTCGTGACTAAAACGAGCCAGCCTTCGACGCCGGCTTTGTTCCAACACGCTGGCCTTAGAGTCGCCCGTAAAGGCTCCGCTAATAGCGGAGCGGGAAGTAAGAGCAACGCGGTCTCCCCAATTTCTGACTCCAAGTTATTGCGGAAATGCGACCGTCGCTCTTGCAGGAGACGCAAGGAGATGGAGACGACTTTGACGAGGCGTTTCAGCGCTACTATCCCCTATCCCCTATGCGTCCCGTGCCATCTGCTTGTGCACACGGCCGCTTCATAGCTGGCAGCTGCGTAATAAAAGAACGCCAATTATGCGTGTCTGAATGGAACACACAATGTCGGAAACACGACGTCAAAAAAATTGAAAAAGCGTTCTTTTTTTTCTTTTTTTTTTTGTCGGAATTTTAGTGCAAAGTCTACATTTTCGCGACCGCAGAATTGTTGAAAAATTATGTCGCGCTTGAAACCCGGCGCTCCGCAAGCGGCCGCAGCCTCGCAAATAATGGAGTCAAAGTTTGGCGCACATCACCATTTCTCCGCCAGTGATGGGTTGGCAAGAAAAAAGGAGAAGAGCGATGCTCAGACTCCGCCATATTTAGTGACCCTAAATTGGCCGGGACGTCTCCGAAAAAATGAGAAGTAAGTGCGTAGGTGTCACGCTGCGGCCCCAAAACGTGTCATGTTGAATTTGTTGCGTCACCTGTTGTCGGCGGAGCCACTGGTCATGCTACTGTTAGCTTTAACAACGCCAAAAACGACGCCAATAGCTGTAGTTCGTCTGCATGCAAACTAGCAGGGAGAAAGTGGCGAAGGCGGATTCACCAGCATGGCGGGACGTTGCCTACCGGAAGTAAAAGCGTGTTTCGTGAAACGCTTCCGGAAGCATCTTCTGCGCTTGATGTAACCTTTTCATCTTCCGCTTCCCCCGCCATTATGGAACCATGAGCGTTTGCACGCTGCTCCGTCTCACCATCCATGCGCAATGCACTTTCCGCTTTTTCTGGGGCGCTCAGAGGAGACAAGGGACTCTGGGCATTTAATTGTCTTTGCTACTCCAAGCGGGTAGGGCTACACTGCTCAAGAGTAATTATTGGGAGGTGATGGAGCTATAGACCCTTTTCTGAGGCGCCGCCATGAACATGAATATTATCACTTACGGTAATGTACTGAAAATATTGTTTTGCCGTCGCCATTCCAATTCCATTTTGATATAAGCGTAACCGTCGCTCGTTCTCATTTCGCCTCCCCACTCATTTTGTTTGACTACTTGCAGGTTAAAATTGATACCTTGATTTTTCGTCGCCCATGTCAGGGTCTGCCTCAAAAGGCAGTGTTGTAAGCTTGTTCTCAAAGAAAAGAAAAGGAACGAAAGATCTTACTCGTTCGTTCTGACAGTTGCAGAACGCGTTCCCGTGACAAGTTCCATGTGTGAAAGAAAAAACTCATTCCCGTTCCCCAGTGAACAAAAGAAAAAAAGGAACGTATCGTTACATATGCGGTACATTTGTATTTTAGCTGATTACCATATTTAGTTAGGTCAAGGAGAGATTTGATTTTTAATCTATTTCTGTCAAATGGAAGCCTACGAATTTAAATTGTGTTGCAGAGGGCACCGGGAGGGAGAAAGCAAGCGGAAGCAGAGGTTTTACCATTAGTTGATATATTCACCTTTACAATATCAGCTTTTATCCTGTTCATGTTTGTGGTTGGACGATTTGGAACCAGCCAAATGTACTGCTGCCCCATTTCACGAGCGTTCTGCAACAATTTCACACGTTTCAATCTAACAAAGTTCCTTCTTCAGACACTAACAACAGTTCCATACTCGGTGTTGCTGTCCGCCGGGACGAGGCATAGGTGAAGAAGAGGGTGGTGCTTGAGACTTACTACAAGTCCTACTTTGTGAAGGTTGGATTCGTTGTTCGAAGTTTGAAGTGTGGGGACAAGGGGAGAATGAATAAAAGTTAGTTTTTTTGTGTATCTTTTTAAGTGACTAATGTTCAGGATACAAGAGGTGTGTTCGATGTCTTGGTAACCTGTTATTTTCTAGTAGCAGCTGTTGGTCTCTTTGTGAAAGTTCGGTGATTAGTCTACAGTCGGCCTTATATTTCTGGTGTATGAGGGATTCGTGGAAGCAGAGAAACTGGCCAAGGTTGAAACGTCCCTCTTTCTGTGTCTTTTCCTTCGAGATAAAAGTTTTGCTTTTTGTACCCACAGTCTCAGGCACTGAAAAAAGAATCGTTGTCCACTAGCTCTCACTGCACCCGACTATTACCAAGCGACGACCACACAAAATAAACCCAAAGATAAATAACCAAAAAGTTAACGAGATCCTGCTCTTTGTAAGGATGTTATGTTTATACTTTTAAAAGTTCCCTCTTAGAAATAAAATAAAAATTACCCCACTGGACGAAAAAAGGAACGCCATTCTTTTTTTCGTTCCACAAATAATAACGTTCCCGTTCTCCAGGAACGCCGCTCCTTGGAACGCAGTTTCGTACAACACTGCTACCAGGTGGCCGGGGACAAGAGTAAACGAAAGAGTCTATAGGTGTTAAGTAGTAGGAAACACTGTACGAGTTTGGCCAACTTGTAAACAAACGCCCAGGAGGACGGAGCCTAACCCGATCCGACCAATCACAGCGCAGGAGGGCGGAGCCTAACCTGACCCGATCGACCAATCCACAGCGCAGATGGGGCGGGGCCCTCTCCCTCTCTCCATCCCAGTGACCAATGGCAGGCCGTGGGCATCGATGGCCCCGCCCACGGGGTATTAGACAGTGACCAATCAGAGCTCAGCGAGGTCCCGCCCTCGCGTCACGTGATTGGTCACGTGCGCGTCGCAGTGTCAGGCGCGTGCCAGAAGCGTGCCACCGCAAACCACAGACACACAAACCCTCAAGCCGCAAACCTCAGACCTCAAACCGCACAAGCCAGGTGTTGTGGTCATCACCTGATAACAACCACACGTGATGTGGTTGTTATCAGGTGATAACAACTCCACATCACGTGGTTGTTATCAGCTCGAACCCATCACCTTACCTGTAATGGGTTCGGGCTGGAGCTCACGACAGATGGCGCTCACGTGATGTCGCACACAGAGCCGTTTATTGGAGAGAGTTTGGCCATACATTGGTTTGGATAGGCGAGGCATCTTGGGGCCAACCACAGGCCGCGAAACAGCCCCTAACTGGTGGTCGTGTGCTGATCTAAATATGGGACACGACTATACTTCGTTTCACCTTATGTGCGAGCGAAGGCAAAACTGGAAGCGCGAGCGCGGAAGCTCCGTGCGTTCTGGCTTTGCTCGAGCGCGCGAGCTGGGGAGAAATGCAAAGAGCGCTGGTCTCGCGCTTCTATAGCTTTGGCTTCGCTCGCAGATAAAGTGAAACGAAGTATAATTTGAGCCGTGCCGAGCGGAACTCCGCGTCTCAAGACGCTCGCGCACCCACCCTTTGCACTGCTTTCTTTCAGCCAGTCGGCACATTGATACTTTAGACCCATTTGTGGTAAAAAAACTATGTCAAACTCCGGTCACAAACGTAGCGCCGTAAGGCTCGTCAGGTTATGGGCCTTGAAATGCAGCCTGCGTTAAATCCTTATTTAGAACTCACTGGTCGCCTCACGCCCATTGAAAAGCATGCGGGAAGGGCTGGCAGAACTGCAGCTGGTATCGCTGCGCCGCAGCATTCTTCACCTTTACTGAAGTTCGTCTGCGTTCCTCGCCGTCACCATGGCAACGAACGCCGGAGAAATGAATGGGCCGCACGCACTTCGCCGCGTGAAGCCAGCAACAGCTGACGCCGCCATTTTACGAACGCCGTCTGCTAGCCAAAGCCGAACATGACTATGTCAGATCAACCGCCTCCGCCGCCGCGCCGCCAGCAAAGACGACGAAGCTGAGACACGCCGACGGCGAATAGGCGAGCAACAGCACCGCGAGACGACTACAACAGCGGCATTGTGGGATCAAAGGCTGCTTTCGCCGGTGCGCCGCTATGACGAAAACGGGCACGCCGACGGCGAATAGGCGAGCATCAACGCCACCAGACGAGCTACAACGGCGGCATTGTGGGATCAAAGGCGCGAAATAAGCAGAACAATTTTTATTTGGTCATAACACGCGATATCCAAGTTGAGACCATACCCCGCTGCTGGATGCTTTCACATGAACTTTACAGGGGCAGGGTGCGCGTACAGAACACAGCTCCGTTTGCAAATATGGGGGCCCTGAAAGGGCCGTTTAAGACCCTTACCCAGAACCTATAGCGGCGTAACGAGCGCCAGGCAGGCGGTTGGCGCATAAGTCCCGTCCTTTATGCACGCAGGCGGGCGACGGGCTCAGCGCAGCGGAAATCACTCGAAGTCACCGAGGCCCGTCAAGTCATCGTCCTCCGCACTATAGGGAAGGTCACATGCTGCGTCAGGGCTGTAGATTTTGGCGGCCGCGGCGACGACGGCTGGAATCATCAGTGTTTTCCGCGCGCCTTCTCTCTCCTCCACAACATGAACTTTGCAAGGTGACCAGTGAAATGGTAGCTTCTGCGCCATCCAGATGGAAGACTTTTGACGTGGGCCAGGTGCCTCACCGTATTCGTGTGCGCACCAGTGTTCCGGAACAGCAAGTAACTGGTTAACGGTGAGGTGCGTGAAGCGAGCGTCATCTGCAAGCTTGCGATAGCCAGCCCAACAATCAGTGATTATTCTTGTTCAGGCGGACCCACTTGGCTATTAGCCTAGCAGGGTTTTAGCGTCACGGGTCTCCACGAAACAGAAAGCAGCACCCGCTGCCACGCTCCACACCGCCGAAAACCCACTGGCCAGGGCCTTAAATACCCGCGATGGTACTTTCGCCGACCGAACATACTCTGGTCTGGATTCTACAGTCACGCCTTCGCCACCAATCATGCCCTGAATGCTTAAAAACAGCATTTACCACAACCTCGGTAAAGCTCGCCCAATCCAGTTATTGTCTTACTTGCGATATCAGTCTCCCGCTGAATGACGGCGCACGGTAGGTCTGGTACCGGAGGATGATTTTCATGAGTTGGAGAAGCGTCAGGTGCGATCAACCGAAAGGAACCGCTCCGTACCGAGGTCCTGGCTCCGGCACTAAACTTTGACCGGCTTCCTCTTGCGCGCCGCAACGAGCTCATCCAATACACACCGCACCCGCGCGTGTAGCGATCCGCAGATTTATCGCGGACTTGCAGCTTGTCATCAGCAGCTTCGCACTCTGGACACGCACGAAAACCCAGGAGCCAGGACCGGAGCCCATGCGCCGAGGCAAATTAATTACTTCAAGATGATCTTTCGTGGCGTCAGCGAAGACGGCACAAGTTGAACTGCCGGGCGCACAATGCGATGCTCGCCTCTGGAAGAACAAAGCGCCGGGAGTGAAAACTGCGCGCTTCTTTGCATTTATTATTTTATTTCATCTGCCATTTTATACCTCGTGACACAACCCTAACGAACTCATTGGTTGATCGGGCGAGACCACACCATCGCGTGACGAAACAAGCGCCAATCGTGTGACCAGAACGGTTGCCACGGTCGGCATCGTTAGAAGAGAACGAGTCGAACCCAACAACAAAATAAAGTAAACAAGTGAATAAAGAAAACAAAAAATAAGAAAGGAACCGTTGGAGTTTCGGGCAACACGGACGCCCGTCTTCTTGGATGAGAGGAGGAGCGGCCGAAGCTGCTCGGCTACTCTGGCCGCGCACTGGCTGCTCAAAATCTCCCTTTTTTTTCTTTTTCTTTATTTAGCTTTGAGGGTGCCACGATCTTTATTTTTGAAGCTTCGATTTGTTAAATTAAATAACAAAACAACGCGTCGGAACGGGAGGTAGGAGTCTTGGTGCTGTCGGGCATCCGACGTGGTAGAAAAGAAAGAAGTAGTGTACCAACGAATACGCAATACGTGCCGTACGCCAAGTATACTCCGCACTCGGTGAGGGACTCATTGACGCCACCGACGACCGTTAGGCTATTTATTTTGTCTCCTTAGATTTTTTATCGGCGGCGACTACTCCACTGTGCCTCGACGTCTCCAGCGGAGATCCGGCAGTTTTTAAATAGTAATTATTACTGTCGTCTGACAGGGCATTCTTTTTATGCTGCTTCGTTCCTGACGCCATAAAAAATATGGGGGCGAGAATACTTAGCACCACGTATAAGAAAATAAAAAAAGTTTAGTTCATGATCGGATTGGTTTGTGGATACATTAAGTCCAATAAAAATTAGTCCAATAATTCATTAGTAACGATTATTTAGCTCCATTATTAGCATCTTTTGTGTGCATGCGTGAAATACAGCACCAACTGAACGAGAAGTACACGAGAAGAACGCCGCAACTGCTTGACCAAAACCGCGCACGAGAAAGTACTGCGCTGCAAGACAGAGGACCGAGTAAGGGAGACAGCCAGTGGGCTATTTAATGTCACCCAAAGCTTCCTGGGCGGAGTAAACACTTGGTGGTATGAGTGTATCGTTTTGAAAGCGCTAAAAAAACACGTCGGGGACACTGGGCTTCTGGACCAACTTTGGAGTGCGTGCGCGTGTAGTGTGTGTATATTTCATTCTTTCTTTTTAGGTTGATCCGGCGCGAAACATCCACACGAACTAGGGCACAGAGTAATGCAGAGTTGTTACTCAGGCCCTCTAGTCAGTGTGGAGTTTTGGCACGCATAATCTAAAACAGAAAGAATATTTTTATGGCGTCAGGAACGAGAGCACGCATAAAAAGAATGCTCCCTTCAAACGACAATAATAATAATTATTAAAAGCTGCCGGATCTCATCGCTGACGTCGAGGCACAGTGGAGTAGTCGTCACGATAAAAAATCGGCGAAACAAAATAAATAGCCTAACGGTCGTCGGTGGCGTCGCGAGGTCACTCACCGAGTGCGGAGTATGCTTGGCATACGGTACGTATTGTGCATTCGTTATTTTCTTTTCTTTTCTACCACGTCGAGATTCTGGCGCCAGAACCCTCACTCTCCTCCGTTCCGACGCGTTGTTTGTTATTAATTTAATAAATCAGCCTTGAAATAAAGATAGTGGCACCTTGTAAAGTTAAAAGAAGAAAAGAAAAAAAGGAGGATGTTGAGCAGCCAGTGCGGCTAGAGTAGCACGGCCGCTCCTCCTCTCATCCAGAAGACGGCGTCCGCGTGGCCGAAGCTCAACGGACTCCTTTCTTATTTTTGTTTTCTTTATTCACTTTGTTACTTTATTTTGTTGTTGGGTTCGACTGTTCCTCTTCTAACGATGCCGACCGTGCAACCGTTCTGCCGCTCACACGATTGGCGTTTGTTTTGTCACGCGATGGTGTGGTCCGCCCGATCAACAAATGAGTTCGTTAGAGATTGTGTCAGCGAGGTATAAAATGGCGGATGAAGTAAAAATAGGGCCAAATGCAAAGAAGCGCTGCCAGTTTTCACCGGCGCTTCGTGCTTCCAGGAGGCGAGCATCGCAGTGCCGCGGCGTTCAACGTGCTGCCGTCTTCATGACGCCAAGGAAAGATCATCTCGGAAGTAATTAATTTGCTTCAGCGCATGGGCCTGCTCCTGGCTCCTGGGTTTTCGTGCGCGTGTCCAGAGCGCGAAGCTGCTGCGATGACAAGCTGCAAGTCCGCGATAAATCTGCGGATCGCTACACGTGCGGGTGCGGTGTGTGGATGACTCCGCGCGGTGTACAAGAGGAAGCCGGTCAAAGTTTAGGTGCCGGGGCCGAGGTCGCGGTACGGAGCCGTTCCTTTTTCAGCGGATCGCACCCTGACGCTTCTCCAACTCGCGAAAATCATCCTCCGGTACCAGAACCTACCGTGCGCCGTCATTCAGCGGGAGACTGGATATCGCAAGTAAGACAATGGCATGATTGGGCGGCGAGCTTTTGTCGGGAGGTTGTGGCAAATGCACGTTTTTAAGCATTCAGGGCATGATTGGTGGCGGGGGCGGGACTGCAGAACTAGACCAGAGTATGTTCGGTCGGCGAGAAGTTACCATCAGCAGGGTATTTAAGGCCTGGCCAGTGTGGTTTTCGGCGGTGTGGAGCGTGGCGGCGGTGCTGCTTGCTTGTTCCCGTGGAGTACCCGTGACGCTAAAACCCTGCTAGGGCTAATAGCCAAGTGGGTCCGCCCTGGAACAAGAATAATCACTGACTGTTGGGCTGGCTGTCGCAAGCTTACCCGCAGATGACGCTCGCTTCACGCACTCACCGTTAACCACAAGCTGCACTTTGTCGACCCGAACACTGGTGCGCACCAATACGGTGGAGGGCACCTGGGCCCACGTCAAAAAGTCTCTTCCATCTGGACGGCGCGAGAGCCACCATTTCACTGGTCACCTTGCAAAGTTCGTGTTGTGGAGGAGAGAGGCGCGCGGAAACACTGATAGATTCCAGTCGTTCGTCGCCGCGGCCGCCGAATCTATAGCCCCGACGCAGACAGGGACCTTCCCTATAGTGCGGAGGAGGGACTCTGACGGCCCCGGTGACTTCGGATGATCCGCTGCGCTGAGCCCGTCGCCCGCCTGCGTGCATCGCGGCGACTTATGCGCCAACCGCTCGTCAAGTGCTCGTTACGTCAGTTATAGGTTATGGTAGCGGTCAAAGCGCCCTTTCAGGGCCCCCATATTTGCAAACGGAGCTGTGTTCTGTACGCGGCACCCGTGTCTCTGTAAAAGTTCACAGGAAAGATCCAGCAAAGGTATGTGGTCCCCAACTGGATATCGCGTGTTATGATTCAAATAAAGATTGTTCTTGCTTATTTCGCGCGCCTTTGATCCCAATAAATGCCGCCGTTGTAGACGTCTCGCGGTGCTGTTGCTCGCCTATTCGCCGTCGGCGTGCCTCAGCTTCGTCGTCTTTGCTAGCGGCGCACCGGCGAAAGCAGCGCTTGATCCCAATAAATGCCGCCGTTGTAGTCGTCTCGCGGTGCTGTTGCTCGCCCATTCGCCGTCGGCGTGTCTCAGCTTCGTCGTCTTTGCTTGCGGCGCGGCGGCGGGGCGGTTGATCTGACATACCGCGTTCGGCTTTGGCTAGCAGACGGCGTTCGTAAAATGGCGTCAGCTGTTGCTGGCTTCACGCGGCGGTAGCGTGCGTGCTTCCATTCATTCGGCGTTCGTTGGCATGGTGACGGCGAGGAACGCAGACGAACTTCATGTTGCGGAAGAACGCTGCGGCGCAGCGATACCAGGTGCGTTCTAAGGCCCTTCCTGCATGCTTTTCAATGGGCGGAAGGCGAACAAAAGAGTTCCAAATAAGGACTTAACGCAGAATGCTGCATTTCTCCAGCGCCTCATAATTTGACGAGCCTTGCACGAAAAGCATGTTTTTTGGCCATCCCGCGTCCTGTTTTTTTTATCCGTAACATGGGTCTAAAGTATCAAACTGCCAGCCAGTCTGGATCACAGTTCTAGCAGTGCAGACAGAGGCATGGGCGCGAGCGCGTGGCTCTGGAAAGTGCATCCTGAAGTTGTCAGGGCGTTGAAAATTGTCTTTCGCAAAATGGGGAAAAGCAGGCGTTTATGTACGGATCGTGGTCGTGAATTTTACGGAAGATTGGTTCTCTCGTTTCTGGAGAAAAACGACATTAAATTGTATTCCGTGAATTCAAAGCAAAAGGCTTCGATAGTGGAACGCGTACAACGCACCATAATGACTCGGGTTTACAAGTACTTTGAGTATGCACGAACCAAACGCCTAATTGAAATCCTCCCGGAAATCGTCAAATCTTATAATTTTAGCCACCACAGGACACTGAACGCTAGGCCGGTCGACGTTACCCCCCAGAACCAGACCGAATTTTTCTTTCACTTGTTCCCCGATCCCGGTCGCGTGAAAATACCTAAATTTCGCGTGGGTGAGCATGTGCGCATCTCCAAAGATCGTCACGCTCTCGTGAAGAAGTACAAGCAGTCGTTCACGGACGAGGTGTTTATCGTGGACCGAATTCGATTAGGTGTGCCCAATACCTACCACCTAGTCGATATGGTGAGAAAAGAGCCCGTTCTCGGCTCTTTTTACGAGGCAGAACTGCAGCGCGTTTCCCTGGCCGAAAACAAGACCTGGATCGTGGAGAAGATTTTGAGACGCCGACGTGCGCCCCATCTGCAATACCTCGTGAAATGGAGGGGCTACGATTCCTCGCACAACAGTTGGGTTAATGCGAAGGATTTTGAGCAATAAAAGAGATGAAGAAAAAAATTTTCGTGTCCTTTACCCGATGCGTCGAGCGGTCGTGGGCTCGGCGCAATACACAAACACGTAGCGAGTTTTATCATTTTTTATTCAAAAATTTTGACAGGAGCAATATAGCTTCACGATCGAGATTTATCCCGTACAATGAGGCTTTCCTTCCTCCGATCAGTCGCCGAATTTGATACACGTTCAGAGGACATCTTCGAAGGTACATGGACTCGCTGATGATGCAGCTGTCTTCACACTCGAGATCATATTTCCGGGGAGCAAGAACGTCCAGCTCATTGAGACATTGCTTCAGCGCCTCAGTCTGATTCCTGTCCAAATTTACACCGGCTCTTTTCGGATAGCCCTCTTTTGACCATACGCGTATTGCCAGTACGGATGCAGGACACTGATGAACTTTGGTCTCCTTGTTCAGACTCATCTCGAGCGTGCAATTTCCGTGCAGGCTCGCGTGCGACATGCTGACGCCGATGGTGATCACGCAGACAATTAGAAAGGAGCCCATGATGAAGGCGAGAAGAGACTTGACGGACGCGAGAAGAGACTTGACGGACGCGAGCGTCACCGCCATAATGACGGTGCGCCGTCGTCATATACCACATATATATAGGACATTGCGACCATGGTCACATGACCTGCGGCGGAGCCCTTTTAGCGATTAAAATGCATTTACCGCGCAGCGATTCAAAACACGTGATCATCATGTGACCGGAGCGCAGCGCCCTCTGTTGAATGCAGCACAAAGCCTGTGTGACATCACGTGAGCGCCATCTGTCGGACGCAGCTCGAACCCTGTGCGACATCAGCTGAGCGCCATCTGTCGTACGCAGCTCGAACCCTGTGCGACTGTGCAAATGTGATCCTGTCTAGACTTGCATCTGCACTGACGGACGATTGTCAGCATCACGTGACCATCATGTGACCGCAGCGCAGCGCCCTCTGTTGGATGCAGCACAAAGCCTGTGTGACATCACGTTGAGCGCCATCTGTCGGACGCAGCTCGAACCCTGTGCGACATCAGCTGAGCGCCATCTGTCGTACGCAGCTCGAACCCTGTGCGACATCACGTGGTTGTTATCACGAGTTGCACACACCCGAACAACTAACACAAGTTAAGCGGTCTGTACCCAAGGTCGACAGGTCGAGTCCCAGTCGCCCGCGCAGCCTTTTTAATCGAATGAAATGCATTTCCCGCGCAGCGATTCAAATCACGTCACCATCATGTGACCGGAGCGCAGCGCCCTCCCTCGGATGCAACACAAACCCTGTGCGTCGCTCACGTGAGCGCCATCTGTCGTACGCAGCTCGAACCCTGTGCGACATCACGTGGTTGTTATCATTGCACACACACACGAACAACTAACACAAGTTAAGCGGTCCGGGAAGCATTGTGCTCGTAGCTCAGGGGATAGAGCGTCGGGCTGCTGTACCCAAGGTGGAGAGGTCGAGTCCCGTCGCCCGCAGAGCCTTTTTTAATCGAATAAAATGGGCATTTACCGCCCAGCGATTCAAATAATGTCACGTGACGGTCACGTGACACGTGGCGCTGTGCGGCGTCATGTGACCGCAGCGCAGCGCCCTCCCTCGGATGCAGCACAAACCCTGTGCGACATCAGGTGAGCGCCATCTGTCGGACGCAGCTCGAACCCATCACACGTAAGACGCCCTTAGCGCTGTGACATCACGGGGTTGTTATCAGGTGATGACCACAACACCTGGCTTGTGGTCTGAGGTTTGCGGTTTGAGGTCTGTGGTTTGTGGTTTGCGGCTTGAGGTTTGTGGTTTGCGGTGGCACGCTTCTGGCACGCGCCTGACACGTGACCTCACACCTGTACCGAGCACGTGACGCGAGGGCGGGACCTCGCTGAGCTCCGATTGGTCACTGGACAACGCCCATGCCCTGTCATTGGTCCCTGGGATGGGAGAGAGGGAAGAGGCCCCGCCCTGCTGCTCTGTGATTGGTCGGGGCTGGCCCCGCCCCTTTGGGGCGTTGATTGACAGGTGGCCGAGTTGGTACATGTTTGTTACTACTGTGTTACTTTGTTCCCGCATGATTTCAAACCAACTCGCTGTTTACGAAAGAGATGGGTTGTGCAAAATATTGCATATTGCGAGGCACAAGGAAGAAAACGGTGAGGGAGATAGTCAAGGCAGATGAGATTAAGAAGGGTGGGGCAGCATGTGTCAGCGTGGCCTCAATTGATCTACTTGACAAAGGACGTGCGTTCCTCAGTGACGCGGCCTGGCATTGGGTTGGCTAGTGATGGGGTGATATCAGAAACTCGGAAGGTATATAAGTGTCTCGTTTCATGTAATAAAATCAGTTGTTAGTAGCGCACTGTGTGTGTCTGATTCTCATCTTTTTGTCCTTGTTTTTGAGCGCTAAATTGTATTTCATAGCAAGGAGACAATGTATTTAGAATTACCAATTAAAGTGAACATTTAAAAGTTGTATGCAGAATGAATATGCGATGTACATATTCAATAGAGCAATTGGTTGTGCTGAAAGTGTCTTTACCTTGCAATAGTGAAAAGAAGGAATGTCTGTATGGCGGACCATAAGTGGACGCTCTATTCTGACTGCCTGAATTTTAACTACTTACTAGGGCCCTTGTGGCCCTGGGAACCGCTGCAAAGGCAGTGATTTTTCAATTAAGACGAGCTGGAAGGAGGGTAGTAGGACGGTCATTGGTGACCGGGTTAATGTTTAGGAAGTCGAAAACTCCAAACAGTACAAGGACTACAGGATCATTCTGCCACGTCTACCGACAGGTATGCTGGCTTCCAACTCACTCTTTTTGCACGAGGATATTACTGGAAGACTTGCTACAATCCGGCGAGACTTGCCAGGTCTGTTCAACCAAGGGCGGATACATGCGGACAAAAGATTTGATGTTATTGTCCTTGGTGATTTTAATTGTTCATTGTATGTAAAAACAAAATTCCGAGCAAGAAATTCGTCGATTTCAGTGTGGACATCATTCGAGCTCTTATCCAATATCGTTACCTCTTAGATACATCTACTACAACAAACTTTAGTCAATACACGCATTTTTCAAGGATCGTCCTATGCTCGTTTGGACCATATCTACGTATTTGGGTTATCCAGCAGTAGGCTTTGCGACTACAACGTCATCCCCGCATTCTTTTAGATCATTGTATTGTCACCGTGAGTGTAGTTCCTAGTCGTAAGCAAACAAAACAAAAAAGCCGCAGTCATGGAAATGCTGAAAAATTTACGAACAGCTGCTGGAAAGTGTGACTTTAAGACTGCAGTAGAACGTTTAATAAATGACCTTGGACAAGTTAAAGCTGGGTGGTGAAAAAATTGGGAACTGTTGATGATAAAAATACGAGAACTTGCGATCGAGACATCTTCAATAAATAGGCATTACGAATAAATAGAAGAGAAACGAATAAAGAAAGACCTTTGATACCTATACAATCTCGAAAGCCAACAACCGTGGCTGCATGAGATAGAAATGAAAAATATAAAGACACGAAATGAAGAACATGAAAAAATACGTTATGAAGGAGCTGCTGTGAGGACGGGCACCCTACAATTAATTGAGGGAAAAAAGCCTACAAAGAAGACATCTGTATGCTGAACGGGAATGCGTGAAGAAAACATTGGTGCCACTTATACGAAAAGACGGCCAAGAATTGGCAGCCTACAACGATGTTGAGCAGGCATTTGTGTCCCACTACACTGACATCTTTGCATTGAATACCAGTGCCCCTACTCCCAAACTGCGTGAAATTATAACAAGATTTCCTACGTTAATTACATAAAGAAACGACGTAAAAATTGAACGCCACTTTCGATGTGCTCGAAATTACACAAAATATCACCGAAATGAAAAGCCCTAAGATTCCTGGACCGGACGGTCTATCTGCCAATTTTTACTAAAGAAGGAAAGAACTAGCCCCTATTTTTTCGCGTTTTCAAAGGATATTATAAAAAGGGTACTCTGCCACTATTGTTTCGATAAGGCTCACACAATACTGATTCCGAAATCAAAAGACCCCGAGAAGTTACAACAGATTGAATGTTATAGGCCAATTAGCCTCCTCAAATGCGATTACAAAATACTAGCTCAAATGATAGCGGCTAGACCCCATACTGTGAGATGTCAAATCGTTGGAGATCACCAAACCTGTTCTATCAAAGTCAGAAATATACAGACCAATATCCACATCTTTCGATCAATGTTGGAGATATGCCAACGTACGCATGAATCAGCTGCTATATTACAACTGGATCTTACAAAAGCTTTCGATATGCCAACATACGCATGAATAAGCTGCCATTCTTCTCTATTTTCTCTGCTGAAGCAGGTAAACATCGGCGACATTCTTGAAAACGGCATCAAGTTATGTTACAAGGAGATATCAACGAAGCTACTCATCGATGGATCTCTTTCTACATCCATCATGGTACTACGATAGTACTCCAAGGCCGTCCGATGTCACCGCTACTATTCAATGTTTACATATAACCTCTTTACAAGGACATCTACAATGATACCAACGTACAATGTTTTTGTGATCATGCCTGTGAAGTAAAACTGCTGGCGTATGCAAATGACTTGGTCCTCATTTGCACCGACAAGCCAAGCATCACTACAGCAATGTAACCTGTGGCAGACTACTGCTCTGTGTCCGGTGCCTCTGTGAATAAGGAAAAAGCAGTGGATCTTGGTGCGGGATGTGGGGAACAACCCCAACCATGTACGGGGACATCCAATGGTCAAATAGCAAACCGCAACTCTTAGGCGTACCACTGAGCGCTATGGACAATCCCAGGTCCATGTGGGACTCTGTAAGAACTAATGTTAAGTCAGCTGCTCGCATGTGGAATCTTTGGTACATTTCTATATTTTGAAAAGCTGCTGTTTGTAATATTTTTCTTTTGTCTAAACTTACATATCTGCTCCAAGTCATGTATTGTTCCAGAGTTACAGTTAATGAATTCAACAAAATGTTTGCGACATTTATGTGGAATTTATCGTATGAGGCAATCTGGAGTTTTAACCTCTTTCGTCTAACTGAGGATGGCGGTCTCGGCCTTGGCTGTATCTCTATAAGACAACTAATCGCAGGATGGAAATTCTTTGAACCTTACAAAACCCGACTCTAGAAAGATGCAAAACGTTTCACTTGGTATACAAGACCCACAGTAGACCAATAGTTCTCAAGCGATTCAACCATATTACGTGGTTTCTATAAAGAAGTTGCTAGGACTAGATTTCTTGAATGCACGGTTCTTCATTACCTACTTAAAATCATGCTCCAAACATAACTTAGTTAAATTTCTCATCAACTTTTTGTTTCCCGAACCATTGTATTGCTTAAGTGCGTTTGCGGCTCCTCATATTTCAAGCAGGTTGCTCTAAAACGAGTTAAACGTGTGCCAATACCACCTTTCAGTGCAAGACGTTTTTTTCCACTTCCACTCTCGAACGATAACTGTGAAAGAATGGCGTGAATCCCGTGGTTTTGAAGTATTTTAGAGCACGTACAGTAGACTATGCAAGACAATTGAGACATTCACTCATGCTTTTGTACGGTGCGTTGGTGCTGAATTGTTCCGTGACGTTTCCAAGAGAACACTAAAAAAAAAAAAAACTTTGGAGTTGAAGAGTGCATTTTTCGTTACTTGCATTTTGGAAGCCAACTTGATTCAGTTTTTGACACACTCGTCGTGCTAGGTTTATATAGTCTATGTAAAACTCGAAAAGTGGATACGGATGTTGGTTTGGCCAAACCTTCTTGGGTAAACTTTAAAACATAGCCATATTTGTAGGCCAAAGCATCTTCGAAAATTATAAAGGATATGATTCATGGTAATAAAAACCTGAGAATCAGAAACACAGAAGGGGACGAACACAACACAACGTCCCCTAGCTGTGTTCCTGAGTCTCAGGTTTTTATTACCATGAATCACCACCAGCTCGCTTGATTTCTATGTATTGTTGAAGGATATGATGAATGGAAAGAAGTTGTACAAGGCCTGAATCGTTCACCTGACATCATTTAGGCTATAGTCAAAACATCTAGCTTAAATAATAACAAACCCCTTTTTATGAGATAGATTTAAGTTTTAGTTGAGGCGAACTGGAATTGGTGTCAATGGAAAATAACTGCCTTGGAAAATAATGTGCCCCAACATCTTGAGTGTAGAGAGTGTGACATATGTAACCGGTTCTTTGTTAAATGTTTTGTATATATTGTAGAATAGTGTATATATTTATGCAAATAAACCTTAAAAAAAAAAAAAAAACTGAAGTGTTTGTGTGCCTAGTCGGTAACGTGTCACGCTCGCAACCGAAGAGCCGTGGGTTCGAATCCCGCCTTCGCCTAAAACTCTTGGAGAGAGAGAATGAACTTTATTTGTACTCAGGAAACCCTGGTCCAGGTCTCCTAGGGGTGGGGGGATGTGGTCAGGACCTCGTACTTCTGAAGCACTTGTGCCGAGACAGTCTTGGCATAAGCCGCGAGGACTTGAAGAGTCTGCTCGGCGATGTCTAAGGGTGGGGCCAGCCACTCCTCCCAGGAGGTGATTTCGGGGGGAAGGGGGGATAAGGGGGTAAAGGGGGCACGCCCAATATGTGTGACGCGGCCAGGGGTAGGTGCCACAACATTGACAATGGGGGTGGCTGAGTCGCCGGTGAATTCTATGTAGGACGTGATGTGATGGCAGTGAATGCGTCTGGGCCTGCCGGATAAGTGCGGCGTCTGCGCGGCTGAAATGGGCGGGAGGAGGGGGCAGCGCCTGTCGGCTCCTATGGTACTCTTGCAACAGTGTGCGGCGGTTGTGTTTATCGAGAGCTCTCTGTGTTTTGGGAGAGTATGGGCTAGACCAGCCAATGGAGGGTCCGGGAACGGGAACTCGGGTCAGCGCATTGGCTTTTGCATTGCCCTCCATTGAAACATGGCCTGGCACTTGTTCCACCAAAAATGAGGGCGACACAATCTGCTCAAACCTTCAGTGCAGTAGGCCACAAGAACCTTATGCGCCGCATTAACTATAAATACCCAGGTGTGATTCGATGCACGTGTGCTACAAAACAATAAGTGTAGGACCTTTACAGGTGAGAAGTGATGTCATTTTCTGATCAACTACCTGGTACTTGTGATATCGGGTTTCGCGTCTCAACAGAGCAAATCAAAGCACATTTCGATAGTTTCGAAACTATTTTTTAGCGCGATTTAGCCACCTTGCCTTTGCGCCTTTACCTAAAAAAAAACAGTGACACCGCCCAAAAAAAGTTTTTTTAATTTTTCTTGCCAGCCGATTTATTATGGTGCTAGAAAACTACTCAATCAATATTTTGCTACACTGTCTCGTATAGTTTTAATAAAGTCAAGAAGCGCAACTGCTCGAAACCGAAACGGAAACTTTATTTGGGAGGAAGAAGAAGTATAGAGGAGGAGAAAAGTGGCGGAAGTTACATGGCTGTGACACTTTTTCCCCCAAAACAACATGTTTGCAGCTTTTTAGAAGTTACAAAAAAAAATGAGTATCATATTTTTTTCTATTTTTAACATTTTGTGCCTGCCTTCGATGACCCATGACTTTGATTTATTTGGCGGTTGTGTCTAGACCATAAAAAGCGGCACGTGGCCACGGAGAAGAGGCTGAGCGCGACTTAAACCGGCCAGTTCTCGATCGCCTGTTTTCTGTCGGAAAGAAAACGAATTTCGAGCCTCGAATTGTTTTCTGGGTAGTTGGGCTCTCATAAGTCACGTACAAATAAACACATTGGCGAGCATGAAAACGCTGTCAGTGTCCCTTTAAGAAGAAATCTGTTTTCAGCAAATGACGTAGCCTAATGTCCCAAGGTAAAGGACACCCGCAACGTACATTCATAGTTAGGGCATCGTATTTTCAGCATGTACCAATAAAAACTGAATAGTAACCTCCAGTCGTTTTCAAAAACCCCGAAGTATAGTTTTTTCCTTTTTCAATATTAAAACTCAAGTGTCATGGGAAGAAATTTTTATCTTCAGTTTTATTTTTGTGTTGACACAAAACAAAGCCACAGCTGAACTTTCTAAGAGGCTCCTTCTCGGGGGACACCCCTTGTAATTTTTTCAGTTGTTTTCTATTTTACATTTGGGCAGTTTTTAAGTATTTGGGTTTTGCACATGCCCTCTGCTGCATGAACCCGCGTCAGTTTTATCGACAAAAGCCCCGACACACGCCGATTTTATGATCGACTCCGTAGAAGACCCGACTCAGTAAATAAACCAGCCCCGATTCGAGGAGAAATAAAATCCGAAAGGACAGACCGCACCTTATATTAAATGTTTGTGAGCTTCATTTCTCCCGTAATTATTTTGTGTTGTAGCTGATTTGCTTATGCGCTTTTTGTTTTCGTTTTTTTTACGCAACACTCAGTTAGAAGAATCAATGACGGAAAGTTTGCTTGTGAACTCTGTGGAACATAATATGATCATAGAGCAAGAGCGTGTGTTGCTTGTGAATCATGCGATTGATCGCTTTCACAAAGTGTATCAAAGGAAAGATACAACAACGATACCTCACGCCTATATCGTACTTACAAGGTAAGTAATTTGGTTGAAACTCCTATGTCGTGTAATTGTCCTGATCGCAACTGTTTTCAGTGAAATTCATTACCTCAGTAAAACCATGCCCGCTCCCTTGTTTCTCGAAGAAAGAATGGCCTGTGGTGGGAGATGCGAAAGCAATTAGTTTTTTTTTATTATGTGTGTCTGTTTTTAAAATCTAAAGTTGGTATTTTAAAAAATAAGATGGTGAAGTTTGTATTATTTATTTATAAGTAGCGCTAACCTCATTTTGGAGTATATTGTAGGAGGGGATAGTACATTGTAGTGCACAAGAGGTTAAAAAAAGTATAATAAAATGTACGTACGAAATAGTAACATGGAAATGTAACAGCGGAAATTCCGAGGACACCTAACCACTTATGAGTTGTGAATGTGAAAGTATTAATGTCCAATTGAACGCCGCTGAGTGCTCCTTGCTGGTGACTGCTGCGTCGCAGGGTGAGACAGCAGCAGGAGTGCGAAGCTCGGCGCGGCGCGTGCTGAAATCACGCGTCTTCACACTATCATCATCGCCCTAGCTGCGGGTACCGGTTGACGACGTTAGACCTCAAAGCGTAACGCTAGGCATAACGTCACGCCTAACGTCAGGCCAGCGCATACCCGCGTCCACCCCTCCCGCTGCACCGCCCGAAGTTCGACTGACTCCAATAGGTGACCGGCGTTTGAGCCGGAAGTTTCGTCATCCAACGCGAGGCACCACGTGACTTCACGCTTCCGGTTCGTCCGGTGCCGGTCGTGGTTCGTCCAGCTGCACCGAGAGCCCATCTAGGCGTGGTAGCCGTGCTGTATTCGCGGTGAAAATGGTTCACAGCTCCGCGGTACGTTGTTTTAACGCAAGCCTTAGAGGGCGTAAGATGTTCCAGTTCCCGTGAAACGAAGCATGGAAGCATCGATGGGCCGTCGCTGTTGAGCGAGTGATGCAGCGAGGTGGCCTGTGACAGTCAAACGTCGGTGACCGTTTATGCGCGGCCAATATTGGTACAGGCCAGTACGACGTGTTCTCTCTTTCTTCAGGTAGGGGCCGCGGAACATAACGATCTCTAACAGTCTTTTGGCACCCACCAAAAAGGTCTCGATTAATCCGCGAAGGGGTGAGCACTGCTTGTCGTACAAGGCATCCGCGAGAGCGCGGGATGCGATCTCGCAGGCAATCAGTTCATGGCACGACGTTTCGTCGACTTAGAGTGCCATCGCCACGCCGTTTAATTCTTACATCGACAGCTCGGATTAACTTTTTCTGTAATGAGCCGCCCCAGACTGTTCCCGCGAAGCGGCGTGAATGTGTGGCTTGCTATAATATAAATAAACAAAAGGACAGGTCAGCTTGCTGTAATATAAAGAAGCAAAAGCAAATGGGCAGCACCTTCATATTGACTGATACTAAAGCGGTAGTACAACCCTGCGTAGCTCATATCAAAATCGGTGCTCGTTTATGCATGCTTTCTTACTCGACATCATTAAAAAACGTGAAGGAAGGGGGGGGCATGGTAGTTCACGGGGGACAACTCAGTTGAAGTACCAAAAACGCGTGTGTTAAAAAGCAAGGATTGTCACGTAGTCAGATGTCGTCGAAACTAACTTGTGTACGGAAGTGGCGTTTCGATCGCGCGAGAAAACATATTGGCTGAGTTTGAAACGCCGTCTGGCCGACTTCTTTCCCTGTCTTCAACTTCTGGTTGCTTCAAGATTTTCTTATTCAGTCTCAGGCGTTCTAACGAAATGAGAAAAGTACGCCAGACCCCCGATCGGGCATTTCAGCTTGCCACGTCCCACGGCTTACATTCGCGCCTATTTCAGTCGGTGATGTGATCTAACGTAACCATCAAAAATAAACAGAACCCAAATGAAAAACGCTGGCTCAAAGGAAAACGAAACACCTAACCTGAGTTTTCATGCGGACATCCGGAAAGCGCGGATCGAGTGCAGCTTGCCGCCGGCCGCACTCGCTCTGCGCTTTCGTGGCCGTTCTCGATGCTTCTGCGTACCGATTACTTTTTTAACATATCCGTAGAAGTAACTTGAGACGTTCAGAAGTGCGTAAGTCACCGAGCAGCAGAGGAAGGTGGCCCGGATTGATCGGGTTTCAACACCCGCACACGCTTCCATAGCAGTCATGGGGCAGCGTCGGCTGCTAGCTACGAACCGGAAGTGAATAATACCCAGTGTGCTTTGCGGCTGCTGCCAAACGCCGGTCACCTATTAGCAACGATAACGCCTTTGCTATGGAGCCACATGACGCGTCGCAGCCAATGGGAATTTTGGTGCCGTTCCGCTCAGCCAGTGAGAAGTTAGGTGTCGTTTCGATCAGCCAATGGGAACTTAGGTGCCATTTTTCGGTGCCACAGACGTCTACACATAACGCCGTCTTCGCTCAATGAGACAGTTAATGCTTTCATATTAAAATATTGGCAGCGACCGTTACTTTCAATATCCTTTAAAGGGGCGGTGCAACGATTTTAAGATTAAAAGAATTTGCATCTTTTCATTTTTACGTTGTTTATCGTGTCCAGGAGGATAGAGAAAACACCTCCTTTATTAAAAATGTCACGATTCCGCTGCATAATCGCAAAGCAAATGTCGAGCTTTTTCCCCACCTGCAGCCCCAAGTGGCAGCCGAAGGAACTACGGCGAGAAGCTTACGTGACCTCGCTCGGCTCTAAGCTGCAGCATAACGCCCGCTAATGTCAGCGGAGAGAGGGAGAGGAAGCGTCCTCCGAGATAGCACACGGGAAGCTACACGGCACTCCGAATGACGTCACTGGGAGTGCGAGCAGGTGTGACCCTGAAGACTGGGAGTGAGTTGAGGGGTGCCCGAAATGCCAATATTTATATATTTTTTACGCAACAACTAGGACACGCAGGCGAAATCGGTTTTCTGTTTTTTTACTTCAGAAGTGTCAGAGAGCAACTTCCACAAATCTTTGACCGAAGTCCGGAAATCGTTGCACCCCCTTTAACGCATAAAATGCAGTATTTACGGTAGATTGTTTCAATTGTTTTGGAAGCACAAGAAGATAGGTGAAGAACTGATATTTATATTAATTTTGAGGAAACTGGATTGACGTGTTATGACGGTAAGGAGGGGGATTGGGAGAGTGAAGGGAAGAAAGACGAATGGAGAAACCGAACTGGTTTCACGACCAAGGGGGAGGGAGGGGCGAGGAGGGGAAGTAGGGTACCAAAGGAGGAGTGGGAGGGCAGAGGTCGAGAAAGGGAGGAATGTGAAGGGAGGGAGTGAAGGAAAGGTTGCGAATTGGAGGTAGATGGGGAAGGAGGGAAGAAGGATGGCGAGCGAGGCATGAAGAGTGATGAGGAAGGGAAAGAAGAAGAGTGATGAAGAGAGTGAATAGGCGTGTCACGTGGCGTATATTTCCCCGCTAAATTGAGCGTGAAAGAACAAATCGTTGTATAGGGCACATGACACAGGTCACATGACGTCGATAAACCACCTCGGTGGCTCCGGGGTGAGAGCTCCGGTCTACGGATCCCCAGGTGTCGGGTTCGAATACAGGCCGAGGTTCCCGAAATCGGAGATGGGCTTATTGCGGAGAAGGCGCCGCCGTGTAATCGAGCTTTCGGTTGCACCTCAAAAGATCCCCAGGTGGCCCAAATTAATCCTCAGTCCTCCGATGGGGCTTGCCAGATGTCCGTTGTTGGCTTGCCACGTAAATCCCCCAAATTTAATTTTTTGACATGATGTCGATTTTCCCGCAAAAATTAGTTGGGAAACTGAAGCGGTGTTTAGGTCACGTGACATCCATTTTTCCTGCATATTTAGGGTGAAATAGAATTAATGTTTAGGTCACAAGACGTGCTTTTTCCCGCAAAATATAGCGGGGAAACGAGACTGCTGTATAAGTCACGTGACGTCAATTTCCCAGCTAAATTTAGCCGAAAATACTAGGACGGAAGCACGGACGGAAAAGCTTTTTCAGGATGGGGGCTCCGTTGAAAAAAGCATTTCATGCTTCACAAATTAATCAGACCACGTAGTCAAATTTTACGGACAGCCTTCTCATGCTGTGAATAACAATCCAACTAAAAACAATATATTCAGAAAGAATATATTCCATTCTTTTATTATTCGATATAAAATATCAACGCCAACAATACACACGAAAGACTCAACTCGTTCGTACATTCATTGTTTCTGGAATTTGTCGAGTTTGAAAGTTTTAGAAAATTTTCGGTGTGTTTAGAGTAAATTCGGCAGCTGTGCTCGCAAGTGACACGTGGCCGAGAAACCGCCACTTAAAAAAGATGAATATTATTTTGGCCGTCCTGCATGATAGAAGAGACCAAATATTTTCCACGTGTAGCCCGGGTATTGTCTAGTGTTGCTCGTTGTTTCTACCGTGCACTTGCATTATTGGGAACTCGCAATTTGAAACGCCCCAAAACTACGTCACTAACTACAGTTTTGTTGCTGTTTTTCTTTGCGTTTTGATGATTGTTATTATAAAATTTATAGTTTACAAAAGGCAAGAGTTACGGCACCCTTACACTTCAATTCACTGTGCACTACAACCTGACTGAGCCAAGCTGATTGAGGCGCCTAAGGAGCATCCTTCGAGGAAGGGTAGAATTACCTTGCAATTACATACTCGAGAACAGTGGGAGCGATCTTCGTGTGTCTAATCGTTTATTCTTCTTTCAGCGTCGTACAGAGTTTACTTTGCGCGATTTCGATAACTAAACACGGCTGGTGTCCCACATCCTATCCAGTGTTGCCAATTTGTGGGTTTTCTCGCTAATTATTGCGGTTTTCGCCGTTGTCTAACCTGAAATATAAATGACGTCTACCGGATCGATGACGAGATTTTTAACTTTTTTTTGTGTCAGGTTAGGTTAGAACATGATAAAAAAATCACGCACAAATAGACAAGGACAAAAGAGGAAAGAACACAGAACACAGACATGCGCGGTTTTTCATCATGTTCAACGTTTACCAACTCACCCACCTTACCACTTGACTACAGTTAGGTTAGAACTTTATCAATATAGGTTTAGCTGTGTGGTAAGTTGAAGTCATTGGATCGTGATTAATGATTTCTCAACTGTTGTGAGTAAGAGTAATGCTTGCGACCTCATTTGGATGTTACGATGGCGAACATTGGAACACGCATAGATGCAGCTTGTGAATGATTATATGAAGGCGTCTTCCCAATCGGCTAGACAAAATGGGGCCAGTGAAGTATGCCCGAAAATTGAAAAAGGGTTACTCTATAGAATGATGAACATCGAAGCGGGTTACTAAAAGCTGAAAGACAACGTCAGACGAGTTAGGTGGCTTTACTGAGAAAATATAACTTTCTTAAAGCATGAGAATTTGGCCGATAAAGATCTGAACCATCACTAAAGGTTGCACAGAAGAACGGAACAATGGAGGTGTACTCCGGCCGGTGTGGCAACGCAGCCGGTAACCCCATTATGATGCAATGAACAACGTTTTTTTACATGTAAGCAGTCCGAGTGAAAAGGACAACTCGTTTAGAAGGCGAATTTTTTAAATTATTACTGTCTCCAGAAATATTATATCAATTAAATTGAATTAAAAGGAGATCCTTTCCCTGCACCTGAAATTTAGTGGTTTTTAGCTGTTTTTCAGAATTCGTCTTGTTTCTTCCTTTGTATTTTCTTTTTAATTTTGAGCAGACGAACTTGATCCTTTCAATACTAGGACTCCCCTCGTGACTTCGGCTCCGAAGTCTCAGTTCTGTCACCCAGTGGGTCCGAAGTTGGGTTGACGGAGACAAGGTTCCACCAGAGGAAAATTGCTCACTCCTGTCAACTGGGGGAAGAAGCGGGAGAAGCGTATTTTTAGTTTTAGTCTGGTGATAGTCACAGGGGTGCATTTGGCTTAGGAGGGCAGGTATTATGCTGTATAAGATTTTAGAGTAGGCGGCAGTAGGTATACACACCGTTATAAAGGGTACAGCCGTTAATATCCTTTCATCCATTCATAGCAACGAAGAGCGCGACGCAAGACGATTTTGAGTAAACCAGCGATGGGTAACGTTTTTTGGGCACGCCCTGCTTCCACATTAGGCAGAGGACTTGCATTAATTATTTAGGCTTCGTGTGAACAAGTTTAACCTGCTTGCAAAAGATAAAGATTATTGTACATTTTTTTATCCAGGCATCCCATATACACTCACGACGAGGAGGAACTTGACGGTGAGTACCCGAATTCCTTGTAGATACTTTTGTGACGTTTCAATTAATGTGTACTGTACTCTCTATTCAAACTCTACAGTCCCGAACAAAAAAGAATTGAGCAGACCTGTGTTACTCCGCAGTACGGTCACAGCGATAGACGCAACCGCTAACGGCGAAGTCGTTGGGCAGCGGCGTCGCGTTCACGCACCGTGAACAAAAGCGTTCGGAACAAAAGAGATATATAACCATTTTGTTGTGGACGATTTGGTTGTGGTTATTTTTTGTTCCGGAGCGCGTCAAAGCGCGTCTTCCTGCACGAGCACTAGGCATTTAAAGTGCTACGCCGGACTTTTTGTATCAACTATTTCTCTATTTTTCCAGAGAGCGCCTGTAGGCGGCATTGGGTACTACTTCGCCTCACTTTATACTCCCTTCACTCTTACTGAGACTAGAAGCTCCGCCTTCAGCACGGCCTTCAGCGAGAGCTCGCTGGCCTCCGCAGTGCTTTGGGTGCGCGTGCCTGCGCGTTCACACTTGTCTTAGTCTCAGCTTAAGGGTGAACGGAGTATAGCACGGGCTTTGTTAGTCGGGCATGCTTAAAGCGCGAACTGGTTGCTTGGGATGAAGCCCCGGCGGCTGCGCGAGCGCTCGTGCAGCGAGTGTTCCAGCATAGCCTTCTAAGGCCTGGTAGATCGCCACGAGAAGCGGCCGCCGGAATTGAAAAGGTAGAGCGGCAGACAACGGATGAGAGGAGAGCCACGTGGCGTGCGCCCCGCTGCGGCGTGACGCCGAAGCACACTCCTCCCGAGCGATGGAATGTCCGCTTGTGCTCTTCGCATTCCTCGCTCTACCGTTTCTTTTCTCGTGGGGTTTGAAAACTATGTTTCGGGTCCTCGCAACTGCTAAAGCTGTGCGCTGACGTCCAGGCTCCCCGAGAAATGCTCTGTGCTACCAGATCCTCGCGCTTCAAATCTGCGATGGGGCACTCTATGGCTCCGTCGTCGAACTGCCAGGCTTTGTGAGTATAGAGGAGGCTATGGCTCTAGTCAAGGCAGTCAAGGTTTGGCCTATGTAGCATTTGCCACATGATAGGGGATGTTATAAACAACCCCCGTTTCACACGGGGCATATTGTTTCCCGCTCTCGCTTGCACAGCCTTCGCAGTTTGTACATGCTAAGGTGAAACGAAGTATACAAATTCCGAACGCTTTTGTTTCGTCTTGGCTGCACGAGCTGTTGGCATTGACACTGCTAAACGGCATTTTGTTAAGGGATATTTTATTTTTCCAAAGAGCGCGTGCACTGGGTATCCGGTACTACAAAAACCCAAAACATAGAGCGGTAACGCTGTGTCTAAGTCACGGTGTAAGACAATACTCTTCAGGTGAGGACAGCGCGCTCCTCGAGCAGTGCAGATAAAGTTCGCTTTTCACTCTCTCTCTTTCTCTCTCTCACTATGGTTTCAAGCGGCGACGGCAGATGACTCGTCGACCCGTGGGCACGGCAAAGACGGCTTGTGCCGCCTCATGCTCCACACGCGCAGAGCTCCAGCGAGGTTGTCGCTCGTACAGAAAGACCACGGTGTACCGGGGTGTCATAACAACGAGATAATTTTTTCGCTCTCACACAGTTTCGCCGTTTGGCCGCCGGCGACACTGTCAGCCGCGGGCACGTAAAGCCCGGGAAAAGTGGCGCCATTTATTGATGTAGAAATGCTCGAGGCACGTGCCGCGCGCCACTTCTGGGAAATTCATGGCGTCTGAAATCTAGCTCAGTCTTGCGCTGTGCCGCCATGAACTTCCCAAGGGCTGCACGTTGCACGTGCCTCGTGCATTGACGAACATTGCGCTACTTTTCGGGCATGGTGGCCGCGGAATAATGCAGCCTTTCGGATGCCCGCCGAACGAACACTATCTGATTCCTCGCGCCGCACGTTCAGCCCCGCCGCGTCCTCACCTCAAGAGTGTATCTTACACCGTGGTCTAAGTCAAAGATTTTGAAAGTTGTGATTTTTTTGTTGATATTTTTGTTATGGAATTTATACTCTGTTTCATACTTAGCGTGCAACGCTGTCAAAGCCACTGGCGCGAGCGCGTGGCTTCATCAAGCCCCACGCTCGCGCCAGTAGATTTGACAGCGTTGCACGCTAAGTATGAAACAGAGTATAGTGTCCGCTTGTCGGGTAGTATTGTTGCTTTTGGTGATTGTAGTGACGGCGTTAGCGGTGTGGTATATAAGCCGTGTACAAAATAAACTTTGTAGCTGAGTTTGACACGTTTCTTGTTCTTTTTCGGTCTTCCTTCGCGTTTTCCGTTTCAATACCCCAATCCGAGATTCACCATCGTACTCAGTAGTCGAGAGTTCTACAGTGGGGAGCCCGAAGCTTGGGGCCCAAAGAAATAAGGACCCACCACTGCGCATGCGCCGAACTCAAATTGCGTTTTGGGTTGGCGCTCGCCCCTAAAGCGAAATTCGAGAAATAGCGTGGGCTCTGATTTGCTTGGGCCCGGTTGCGTCGACAAACATGGCGGCGCCCTTTCCGCTCGCTTCGGAGCAAATTCGTCATGGTCGCTGCAGCATTAGCCACGTTCATTGCCAGTGAATGGTGCATCCGGCTTTCGCTTCGCTTTATATCGCTCAAATCACAAAGAATATAAACGGTGAGCTGGCTCATTTTCAAAGGTCGTGCTTTGATTCTGGCCGTTCCTAAGCCTAAAGAGACGCGGCAATGTCTTGCTACTCCAAGACTCTGAGGTTATTTCGCTCGTGGCGCGTTACCTGTAGCTTAAAATCGAGTCTTCGAAAGGTTCTAAGTCACCCCAGCTCAGATCTAAATAAAGTGGCTGCTCGTGGAGTATGCTCGCCAGCGTTCGTCTCAGTTTCGACTAGCGCAAGTTCTAAATCTACGGCGACAGACGGTCAACGCGCCACTCAAATTCCCCCCCCCCACAAAAAAAAAAAAAAAATCCGTGAACGAGCGTCAAACTAGAGCGCTACGGATTGGATTGTTTTGGCTGAAAACAGCGAACAATATTTATACTGATTTTATTTATTCATTTTCTTTAGCCGGGTTGCTTTGATTCTACCTTAACTATTATTTGTAAACAAAAATATTTGTTAAGTGCATATGTTCTGCGTGTTCCTAATATTTCTTTCTTTGACTATTACGCTTGTTTGCCGTACTGGCGCTGCAAGCGGCAAACGCAAGCGCCCCGTTACAGTGAACTAGAATAGGAGTAGTGGAAAAATAGCTGGCCTCTAGGTGAGGCGCTTCGTGTAGAACCTACCAGGTAGCACTGGTGCTCGATTCCGGAGCACTCCTGCCGGCAAAGTTCGCGTCAAGCGTAGCTGTTTTTCATCTTAGTGGTTCATTAGTGTGGCCTATGTGTGCTTTATGGGTGTCTCAACGTCTATGAATTAATGTTTAAAGCTTACTTGGGGAATGTGGTGAAAACTGGGGTGAGCAGTCTTGCATGCCGGCGCGTAGCGGTGCGCATCCGTCTTCTTTCTCTTCGTTTTCATTGCTTAGCGACAAGACTCGAACCTATGTAGTCACAATGCCAAACACTCGAGCTTCACGAAAACAAATTGCGGAAACGACCATAGACACCACAGAAACCATCTTAGAACGTATACGCGACGCCATATGCCATGTCAGTGTAGCCATGTCCTCCGGATTTCGACAACAGCGCCACTCGCGGCAGTCTACACTTCTGGCTTCACACGGCCGATGGGGCGCCGCCGACGCTTTTCCCACTGCCCCTATATTCTATAGTTCACTGCAGCCCCGCGCTGTCCTGCGAAACCCCCTATTTTTTAGACCTTTTCTTTAAGGGCGCCGTCATCATGAGAATTCAGGCGCCGACGATGCCGTATACCGGCTTAAAACTTCAAATACCGGCTGGTTCTCGCAGCACAACTATCTGGGTAGCATATGCGGGAGCTTGGCTATGAATTGGTTTTGGTGGGCTACAAATACTTGACTGAAACTCCTTCAATTAAATCGAACTGGCTAAAAAAAATAAGTCGTTAGTTGCTTATACAGCAGGAGGTTAGTCTGCCAGAACATGGCGACATTGTTACCCATTGTCGATAAGCAATTCCGCCAGCGCAGTACGACTGCAAGCCTGAGGACTTTAACGTGCACCACGCACTAGTGATACACGACTTCACGCTGGTACGATGCTCATCCAGATCGAAACGGGCAGGGGGGGGGGGTGGAGATTGAACCCAGGATCCCTGGGCTCTGCAGCGCGAGCTTTCGCTCCACGTGCTCCGAGCTGGTGTGCGCTATACTTCGTTTCAGCTTCCGTCCGAGCGCAGCCAAAGCTACGTGTGTCCAGAGGCAATCACACGCTGGCAACAGGCCACGCGATCTCGCCTGCACTTTTGTATCACTCTGCCGCGCCGCTGGTCGTCCGCGCCGCCCGCGCTCGCCGAGTATTTCGTCTGCTACGGTTGTATCAACGGTATCGTCCGCTACAGGTCTAAAAAGTGCCCTTTCACGTTCTGAAATTTAGTCACAAGGGACGTCAGTACGTAGGCTGGCCGCTGGCGTCTGTGTTCGAGCTTTCCACCTGTTCGGCATTTCGGCGTAGTTTCGAGATTTAAGTACATATTGCAAGGTGCCCGATGACCCGGCCGTTGATGTTTCCTTGTATTGTCTGGATATAGCAGGGCTCGAGGTGCAGTCCTTTCCACCAGCCTATCGGCGTTCAATGTGATCGGCAGGTAAAGGGGTGGCCTGATTTCGCCACGTTTCAGTGAATTGTAGTGGCCTGGACGCTTTTCTTGTTTTCAACGCATTCGCGGTACGACGCAGCCGGGGTCTTCCGCCGAATTTGAAAGTAGACATTCATCACGACCTCTGACACGTCACGCCTGATGCCCAAACGTGCCTTTGCGAAAGGACGTTTTGAAGCGACTCGGTGAGGAAAGCAGCGAAGCACATGATTCGGCCATAACGGGAACGAAATCACACAGAAAAACCGCGCCCTGCAGCCGTGTTGCCAGCGGATGTGCGTGTTTTCACCAAACCACATGAATTTACATATATTAATAAAAACATAAACTTCAGACATTTAATTCCTTTAGTTGCAAATCATTCTCAGCAGTACACTTCTGGAATATTGTGCAATGTTTACGCACAAAACAGTTATTTTAAAAGAATTACTTTTGCGGTCTACTTTGTGGTGCGTAGGAATGCTCTCCCCGAAGTTGCGAACCGTTCCTCAGCCTTTGGCTGCACTCGGACGGAAGCTGAAACGAAGTACCTCGTTTCAGCTTCCGTCCGAGCGCAGCCAAAGCTACGTGTGGCCGGAGCCAATCACACGCCGGCAATAGGTCACGCGATCCTGCCTGCACTTTTGTATCACTCCGCTGCGCCGCTGGTCGTCCGCGCCGCCCGCGCTCGCCGAGTATTTTGTCTGCTACTGGTGTATCAACGGTATCGTCTGCTACAGGTTTAAAAAGTGCCCTTTCACGTTCTGAAATTTAGTCACAGGGGATGTGAGTACGTAGGCTGGCCGCTGGTGTCTGTGTCCGAGCTTTCCTTCTCTTAGGCATTTCGGCATAGTTTCGAGATGTAAGTACACACTGCAAGGTGCCCGATGACCCGGGCGTTGATGTTTCCTTGTATTGTCGGGATATACCAGGGCTCGAAGCGCAGTCCTTTCCACCAGCTTCTCCGCGTTTAAAGTGATCGGCAAGTAAAGGGTTGCCCTGATTTCGCTATGTATCAGTGAATTTGTAATGGTCCGAACGCTTTTCTTAGTTTACAACGCATTCGCGGTACGACGCGGCCGGAGTCTCCTGCCGAATTTGAAAGTAGGCATTCATCACGACCTCTCGCGCCTGACGCCCAAACGTAAGTTTGCGAAAGGACGTTTTGAAGCGACCCTCCGAGGAAAGCAGCGAATCACGTGATTCGGCCATTACGGGAACGAAATCGCACAGAAAAACCGAGCGCTGGCGCCGCTGTATACCCGTGTTGCCAGCGGATGTACGTGTTTTCACCAAACCACATGCATTTACATATATTAATAAAAACATAAACTTCAGATATTTAATTCCTTTACTTGCGAATCATTCTCAGCAGTACACATCTGGAATACTGTGCAATGTTTACGCACAAAACAGTTATTTAAAAAAAAAAAAACTTTTGCGGACTATTTTGTGGTGCGTAGGAATGCTCTTCTTGATGTTGCGAACCGTCCCTCAGCCTTTGGCTGCGCTCGGACGGAAGCTGAAACGAGTATGTAGTCCGTTGCAACTCAATATGGTAGGGCGAAGGAAGGGAAGGCCGGGGAGGAGGAAGCAGACGGAACGCTGTAGAGAAGCAAGGAAACCTTCTCCTCTGTCTAGCGTTCTGTCTGCTTCCTCCTCCCCGGCGTTTTTCCTTTGCCCTACCTTCTCGAGTTGCAACGGACTATAGGGAGTTTTAGTACTGCGTATAGAAGCAGACCCAAGTGCCGTGCCTTTACGTTAGAGTAGCATGCTCCACCTTCACGTTGTCGCCATACGGCAATTCAAGACCGCAATTTTGGGCTCCGCGCACAGGCACTGTGGTACACGCAACGGTAACGCAAACACACAGTGCTTGCGTTCGTATTAGCGATGTGCGCGGCCAAAAGCGTCGCTGTGGTCAGCTTTCCACGATTGGCCAAACCATGGGCATATGAGCACTGTCAGATTGTCAACTTTGACGGTGTTAGTTTCGGATTGCGATGGCTCCTAGCTTCCACTGTGCTTTTTAAACACACCATCGAACTCGTCGTCGCACCCAATGGTAAGTAGCCAGAATAAATACTGGTGACGCCACGGCGAGGCAAATCCCAGTAGTGACGTCACGGAGGGAAAGCACAAGAGGGCGCCACCGAAACATCTCGGCGCTAATAGAGTCAGACCTTTCCAAAAGAGGACTTATGGCCGGTTCCATTTTCAGTGCGTACCGCGCTTTATTTTCTCGCTTTCCGAAGCGAGGAACATGCGCGTGCTGGGCTGAGGAGATGGCACACAAAGCTGAGGACTAGTAAATATTGGAATGGTGTGTACGCAATACTAAAACTCACTAGTGATTCACCGGTTTCCCAACACTAACGACGCGTGCAAACGGTTATGCGTCCTCCGAATTGGAAAGACTGAAATTGCAAAACAATGCGGCGTAAGAAAAAAAAAAAAAAGAAACGTTCTAGAAAAGTTTGTAACGAAAAAAAAAATTGTTTTTTTTTTTGCGTTTTAGGGCAGTAAGTTTTAAAGGAGATTGTCAAGAGTAACGACTTTCTTAGCACCGTATGCTTTACTCACAATTAATGTAATTTTACATATATTTCGCAAAGAAGCTAGAATGTTTCCATTTATTTTAGCCTATTTTTATTTTTTAACTTGTTAATTAAAATGATCCAGTTGGCACCAGTTATGATAATTTTCCGAAGCCGTGTCGCCGTAGTTGTTTGCGCGTTTGAAATTAGATCATAAGCAACAAATTATATTATAACATAAAAACCTTGTGTTAAAATATCTTAATTGTATTATAATTAATACAAAATCCGGTAATGTAGGCCCCAATAACGCAAAAACCAACAAAAACGCCATTTAACCAGAATACTCTTTACAGAAGGTCTCACTTCGTTTTCCTTTTGGCACATGAAAAACTCTAACATCCGTATCAAGATCGATATAAACACTGAATGTAATATAAAGTCCTACGTGTCACGCGTTGCCTTAAAAAAAAAAGAAAATACACTCACTTCTGTCTTATAACTTGTATTCCTTTTCGGGTTTTTGTAATGAGAACAGCGTTTCTTAATTTATACATTTTGCGAACATATTTTAAACTCACCACCCGTGGCGATGGTTTGTCAAATTTTGAGTGATTTTGCTATTCTTATGCTGGGAATAAATGCTAAAGCAATTAATCACATAAATGCCCCCAAACCCATTAAAAGTACCACAGTTCATTACTTCAGAATCCAATATATAAGTGAAAAACAAAAACAGCAAAAAACACAAATATCAGAGCTGCTGTCTTTCGACAAATACAATGTTCTATGATACCTCTAAGTGTATGAAAAACCCTGTCTTTAAAGTGACACTAAACTCTCCAAAGTATTTAAAGTTCCTGGATCGGACAGGTATGTAACAAAATATAATTTGCGCGAACAATTTCCTTAGCTTAACAAGTACGCTGTGAGACATCATGAACTAGGAGGAAACCAAAAGTAACACCGATATGGGAAAATTCGATCCTAAATTGAAGTTAGTTTCGGTTTCGTTTAAGAATTGAAACGCTCCTCCTGGCGTAAATATTACGCTAAACGCCATTTTTGTTTTCAAAATAAAGAGTTCAATTGCGGGCCTAACACACTAGCTTCCTCGTGTAAGCGGGAATAATTTGTGTCGCTAAGTGTAGCCAGCACACTACACAGGCTCAGCAACCGGTATACCGGCAGGCATGTCCTACCCTCACGATAGCCGCCATTTTAGAAAATGAGTGGCGCCACCTATAGAGACAGTTGGAGTATGGAATAGAAGCGGGATAGGTTAATAAGTGTTTGTATATGACAAGAAATGTATCTCTTCTCGCAAGGTATAATATTTTGTAACTGTGTCTATTTTCAGCTTGGGCAAAAATTTGTGCGATCTGTAGACATGACAACTATGTGTTTGTACATAGTACTGGCTACTTTCAAGAAATCCTCATTTTATTAAGACATGTATTGAAAATGTGAGTCGAATATTTCCACTGAATTAACTTTCATCGCGTATCATTAGTAGGAAGCTCTTGTGGTATAACTTCGAGTCAAATGCTTTGATTACTAGCGCTAAATTGAAAATTTACAATAAAATATTTTGCATGAACCCTAAACGTTATAAGGCAATTAAATTCAAACAATCAAATCAATGCCTGACTTTACCGATCTCAGATGTTTGCCGAATGATTAATTTAATGTCAAAGTTTACACTGTGACATTTCGTGGCTAGTTCTGGAGGCGCAGACGGGATTTTAAGTCGCTGATACCCGATAACTTTTCCTAATTAGCATTAAAATCAAAGCGCATTATTGTGTATCTAATCTCCTAAGAGAGAAACAACTAAAATATACCAATTTATACATCGACCAAGTCGTTAGACGCAGTTACACAAAGAAAACAAAAAACTGAGACGCCTTTGAAAAAAAAGGCCTACTTTTAAAGACTTTCGGAAATTTTTTGAAGTCAAGCCTTACCGTGTTAGCCATAGCTCATTTCTAAGCATATGTTATAAACTGAAACATTTCGTCTCCAGACAGTAGAAGCTAGAAAAGGTTTCAATCAAACGCAAGTTATATTCTGTAGTAACAAGTTCTCCAAATAATATACTTGGTTTGACCTAGCTCGTGAAATCATTTAACGTTTCACAGGATAAAGCCGACAATCAATCTGCGACTAAAGGCCCGTTCACACTCTTGCGACCGACTTCGACCGAGAGACACCAGATCTGTTAAAACTTCTTAAAATTTCATTTCTGGCGCCATCTATGCGGTGATCGTGGAACTGCATTTCACAAGAACGACGGTTTTGCGGCATTTTCGAGGTTGAATGTGCGTAATACCTATGAGAAAGGCTCGTTTTTAACATTTCCAAAAGTTTTTCGAGACAAGAAAGAAAAGATAATGCGCGGGAGAAATAAAAAATATGCCGGATTGTCAAGTTTACACTGCAACCCGATAGATGGCGCCACTGTGTCCTCTGGTTTAAGAGGTTGTAAGAACCAAGATTTAAGAGGTCGTAAGAGTGTGAACGGGCCTTTAGACGACCATTGCCACGACTTATGTCGATGCGCAAGTTTCGAACAATTTAAACGATAGTTTGAATATTTAAATACGTTTCTTTTTTAAATTAGATTCAAGTGTCTTATCTGAGCTCACAAAATTTATTAAAATATTTTTACACGAATAGAAGAAAAGCTTATAAAACATAAGTGAGCAAAAAAGAAAAACACTCTCGGCATGAGTGTTCGTTGTTCACAGGACGACGCTTCTTCTCGGCCAGCAGCTTAGCGACAAAAAAAGTAAATATAGAATTGGTCAATAGGAAACGCAAAGCTTTGTTGTGTGTGCAACGTTATGTTTGTTCTCAATTTTTTTTTGTCTTTAGAATTGGCGTTGGATACAAATGGAACTGTTTCGCTGAAACAAATAAGCTTCTTTTGGAAAGTTACACCTCACCTCCATGGGAACTTTCTAAATGTACCACAGATTCAATTCAGCACTGTCTAAAGTAAGTGTCTTATTCACCCGTCCTAGCCACGTACAAATAGTATCCTACCTTACATTATGCTCAAGCTCATAAACATTTTCGATTATCACTCGGACTCTGCCATGCCACATACACTACACAATAGACTACAGAATGCTTGTGCACTCGAAGTTGGACGCTAGTTTATTACGACATCTAGCAGACCGGTATGGGCGATAAGTCAGCGTCTGACTACACACATGGTGTCAGGAACGCTTTTCCGACTGGAATATGTAACGCACCTTTCTTTTTTATGGTTTCTCGAGTTCCACGTAGCAGCTTCACGACTGGTGCACCTAGTCGCTATCCGTGATCTTAGCGGTGAAAGAGCATCGGTTATGGAGGCTTCATACACTTGTTCTTCTGTAGGTCGCTTCTCAGTCAGCGACTGAACGGAAACTAAAAGCAGTCACGAGGTTCGACGCTGCGCATCTTGCGTTCGCTCGCCGCCGCTTCTATGACCAGCCTGCAGGATTCACACGGGCAGTTAACTGGGCCGCCTAGCTCCTTTGACCTGTTTATGTTGCCACCTCGGGACAACATGCCGTCGTATGTGCGATACATGACGTTAAACATAGCAGTTGAAGGTCCGTGCCAGACACCCTAGCCGGACTGGGTCTTGCTTGCTGACGTTTATTAGAAGAAAAAAGAAGAAACAATGTTCAGGAAAGCGGTCTTGCTAGTGTGCGAGGTGTTGCCAGCTGCTCGCAATCTAAAATCACAAGCGTAGATGACGCTTCCACTCAAAAGCTTGATTATGCAATTTTTTTAATAATACACCAAGCTACGGCTTTCGCACCAACTTGGCAAGCTTGACTCGTGGACACTAAAAACGAGCTAAACATAAATAAAGAATAAACACAAAAATGGAGCGAAATACAGACGAAACAGTTTTTTCAACTCTCAGCTGCATACAAAACTCTAGCTGCGAACAAAAACTCCATCAGATGTGCAGAATGATAGCTGACTCGGATTTTGGTTGGCTCCGATGGCTGGCGGTGTCTGCTGCGGCCGGGGGTGGAGTGGGACGGAGCATAGCAGTGTTTTTCACTTGGGAACTTTTACACGTGATCTGACACGTGACGCGACCCGGGTGTGGAAACCGGAAACAACTCTGTAATCGATTTTGGCAACCAGTCTTGAAGAAGGCCTGTCTCAGGCCGATACGTCGACTCACTAAATTCTTTAAAACTCCAACGTTTCGAAGTGCGACTTATACATATATATATCTATATATATATATATATATGGTGGTCCAAGTCACTAGGCTCGATCTAAAATGGACCGTAAAAATCGACACCTGCACGTAGGAATCTAAACTTTTCGTCAAAGGTGTATTTCACAGGTCGGTTTTTTCTTGTAAAATTACAAAGCATAGTTCTCTTTCTATAAAAAATAAGGCCAAGAAACTTGCCAGGGTCTACGGTGGGCAGCGACGCAGACGACAAGGGTTCAGTAGCGGGGTGTGTTTGGCGTTCGTATTGATAGATGGCGCTACCTCCTTATCGCGACGGCTCGCGACCACCGTGGAATTATTACAATGAACATAATCATTTTTTGAAATGAACCTTCGGTTAAAAAATAAATGCGGACAATTAAAGCAAAACTTGAAGTAAAAAAACGCGTCTGCATAACGACGGCGCTTTTGCTGCCGACGGATTTCGTCTGCGTGTCGTCTGCTTTCTTTTGCTGGTCGGCTGCACCTTCGGACGCTGCTCCCGATGCCATCTATCAATGCGAACGCCAAACACACCCCGCTACTAAACCCCTGTCGTCTGCGTCGCTGCCCGCCGTAGACCCTGGCAGCAAGTTTCTTGGCCTTATTTTTAACAGAAGGAGAACTACGCTTTATAATTTTACAAGAAAAAAAATGAAAGCCGTTTACAACTCCCTGTAATGCCGGGCTGGAGCGCAGCTCTTGAGTAGGGGGAAGGTGCGGAGGGAGGGGGGTTCACGTGACCTCGGGGGGGGGGGGGGGTCACGTGACCTCGGGCGGGGGGTCACGTGACTTCAGGGGGGGGTCACGTGACCTTGGGGTGGTCCACGTGACCTCCGGGGGCTCACGTGGCCTAGGGGTCATGCGACCTCGGGGGTCACGTGACCTTGAGGGCCACGTGACCTTGGGGTGACCTTGGGGTTACGCCGACGCCGACGCCGACGGCGACGCCGCTCAAGCCGGAAACGGGCGCCTAAGAGCTGCGCTCTAAAAACCAACCAGTGAAATACACCTTTGACGAAAAGTTCGGATTGCTACGTGCAGGCGTCGATTTTTACGGTCCATTTTAGATCGAGCCTGGTGACTTGAACCACCCATATATATATATATATATATATATATATATATATATATATATATATATATATATATTTTGGCAGACGGCTCCCTGCGCACTATGAGATCTAGAGCTATACTTTTTTATTACCCATATACAACGCACCTCAGAAATGTAAACTCAACTATAGCTGTTTAAACCACAGACGTTCCACGTGCAGTGTTCGCGACGAGGTGGATCTGTGTCACTCTATTGAAACTGCTGCGGTGCGGCCGACAGCCACAGCGGCGGCCGCGTTCTCCTCCACCAACACGTCCCCCACACGGCATTCTTGGAAGGCCCACGCGCGCAGCGGGGGTCGATACCCGACCTGCCGTTTGGAACCACCGCACTACCTTCGATTTTCGGAGCATCCTCGGAGCATCCTCGGAGCATCCTCAGGGCGATACGCTGCGAGGATGCACCGGAGAGGAGGGACGCACAGAAGACCACGCTCAAGCCTGCACTAGGGGAGACGACGTGGGACCGCTGCCGGGACAGACGACGACATCGCGTCTTCATTCATATTCTATATTTGGCCATGTAACAGTCAGTTAAATAAATTCTATATTTTAGTAGAACACACTTCACTACATTGGTGACGGCTAGAAAACCTTTTGTTTTTGTTTTATTCCATGAAGAAAAAAGACAGGTGTAGTTTATCTAGCGCTAAAGAAGTGCATTTATAGTCGACTTAATTCACCTTCCAGAGAAGTAATATAGCACCATATTTGGTTTTGTTTGTGGTTTTGCTGGAATCGGAATAGCCGTGTGGCACGGTCTCGGTTGGCCGGAGTATACAATAATATTTGGGGCTTCTAGATGCAGTCGAATCTGTCGCAGTTGAAACCGCCCATGTAACGAGGGTACTACATTATTCTCATTTCTGGATGATATGCCTAGCAGTTTTTTCGTTTTGTTTCATAAGCGTTATATTTAGTGCAAGATAAATATATATCACGATTTAATTTGCACTTGGAGATAAGACATTAGGAAATGGTCGTCACGATGATTCAGAAGCTATGCACTCTCCGCCTCTTCCTTTGCTCGAGTCCGTGCGGCCAAGGAGCTATCTGGACTGCAAGTATAGCGTGATTAATAAGGCTATATAGGAAGGATAATTATGTTGCGGAAAAGTATTAACACGACAAAACCGCGTGGGCTTGTTCATAAAATGGTACACAGATTTTTTGTTTTGGTAACTCAATGGTGGCAATGTTTTTTTATTCCAGGAAGTAAAATGCAAGAATGTTATGATCTCCCCATCATTGTACCAAGGAGCTCTTCCTGGTCATCATTTTTATGGCCTGGATGCTCGAGATCGGCTCTGCAAAGCTCATGACCGAGTGATGAACAATCCAAAGCAATGTCCCGTACGTGCTTAAATATACATTGTCTCTCGCGAAAACAGGTGCTACAGAACCCAGGGACCCTGGGTTATATTCCCTCTCTGCCTGTTTTCATTTTGAAGAGCACCATACCGTCGTGTGCTGCATCCTAACTACACGACGCAAGTAAAACCCGGTTAAAATAATAATAATAATAATAATAATAATTATAATAATAATAATAATAATAATAATAATAATAATAATAATAACGCGACTTATGGCACGCAAGCGCAGTTTCACATAAAACGTAAGATATTATCCTCGGTGACAACAGGATTAGAGTAAAGTGGAAGCTCCTCGCACATCTCTCCAAATGAGCAGAGCGAACGCTGGGGAGAGAGGCCACCTCTTCTCCAGTTAACGGCTTCAGTTGTTAACGTTACAGGTTTAATCGAAATCTAGCTTTCGTTAGTGTAACAACTAAGTTATCAAAAGTGCATCATTTGGAACAAGGAGGTACCATGAAAAAAAAAATGTTTGAAGAGATTTGAGGTGAGCTTTGTGCTGATGGTCCTGGAGTGTAAACATTACTTCAATCTGTGGTACTTATTGTATTCTGCACACTTTACACTCACGGGAATCAACTTATGTTAGACGAGTCACACGTCAGCTTGTCTTCAAGGCTTACGGAAAACTCCGAGTGCGCGCTAGCATATACCATTCCCATTCAATTTGACCGCAGCCAGCGCTACACGATTCAATGGAATCAATCAAGTAGCCCCAAAATGGCGCTCATCACCTTTGTGCGTTTTCTATCGCGCACTAAATGAATCACGCACAGTAAATGCGTCAAGATTCCGCTTTTTTTGATGGGTGATTGGTTTATTTTGTGATGACAAGCCCACAAATACACCGAGCGACGTGACGATGCACTATGGCAGCGCTTTGATTGGCACCGTCGAATCGTAGCGTCATCTCTGGACGGACTTAAAATGGAAAGGAATATAGCCCCGCTCGGCTAGAGAATTTGATTTGAAATTGCTCGTCTTGGTGTTATGCATAGTCTCAATTTATTATCTCGAGGCGATGAACTTAGCCTATAGAATTTACCAGCGCGTGATTGAATCATGAGTGATTGTCTGCTGATTAGTATATGGGGAAAGCGAATGTCACAATCAGAGCCATATATATGGGGAGAGTTTGGCCAGCTGAAGTGGCTTCGATGACAGCTCGTCAACTACGTCACTGACACGCCACGCGAACGCCATGGCCACGCCCATTTTTCGCCATCTTTGAGCCCAACCGAAGCCGGGGACATATGCCCCTACGCTTGTTGCTCGGTTTCCTCCAACGTATGACTGTTCTATTAAGGCAAAAGACTTACTTGTCCCATTACGCGAAATTACGGCAGCGTTGTCCCCGAAAATTGGCCATAAAATTACGACATCATGCACGCGCCTCCAAATAAAGCACAAAGAAAAGCACAGCAACGAAGGTACTTCGTCATGGAAGCCGCCGGGGCTCCGCGCCTGGGCAGTGGGGGAGCGTGATGTCACCGCCAGACTTTCCCGTGTCTTTTCTGTTTACGTCACCCGCTAGCAGTATTTGGCTGTGTCGTGTTCATTCAGGAGCGGTATTAAATTATAGTTCCCGGTTACCTTGTCTGTTCTCCCTCCGTACTCGCCGCGACACCAGCCCGCTCATACGCTTCGTACGGACGGGCTGGTGTCATTCGCATCAGTAGTGACAGATGGGCCAGTTGACACATGATCGCTTTTGATTGATCACTATTGATGCAGTTTATTTCTTCTACATCGGGCTCCGTATAAACTCATAACAACAACAAACCGTCTGCGGGAATCCTACATGCCAATCTTCTAGCAGATTCCACCTGCAGGGCCAGGCATTATGCTTACGCCACCATACGTACGGGACGATACCCACCAGAAATAGCACGGCTGTTCGGAGGTGTGCTACCGTCGGCGGTGCACGCAAAAATGATGTGCCGAATCATGCGCTCAGAGATATGGAAACAAGTCGGCTGGTATCAAGACTGTCTGCAGATGTGGTGCCAGCAATCAAGTCCCAATGAACGGCCTGCTGAGAGGGCCTACGGGGAACACCTTCGGCTGGCTTCGCAGGCGTCAGAGTTCCTGTGGGAGAGCCTCAGGGCTACCTTGCCCAAGAAGAGGAACGCATGCGCTTCAGCTCCCTGCCTGGTTCTCTTTCTGGGGAAGCGTCAGCCCCGAGGAGTGTGACAGATGTGCTCGAGGGAGGAACCAAGTACAGTCTCCCACCGAAGCCCAACCCGATTGAGAAGCTGTGCATCGCAAGGGCTCTGGCAGATAGAGTCACGCCAGAAGAAGGAGATAGGTGTATCTCGGAGGCCGTTGACGTCCTGAGGTGCGAATTGGGCGGGCAAAAGAAGGCACCAAGGACGGGACCAGTGGTTTCATACTTACAAGAGCACAAACTCAAGCTTCTGACCGCCGATAAGGAGGGCGGCTTCGTCGTGCTTCCTGAGGGCCTCTTCTGGGAGAAGTCGTGGGCGGCTATCCTAAAGAACTTAAGGCAAGTGGAAAATGTGTCGCTTAACAAGATCAAGACAGCGGCCAAGGAACTTTGTGAAAGACTTGAATTGAACAGACTGGCGAAGAAGGTTCAGGCTTCGAAGAAGCTGAGCGTGGAAGTGTTTTTTTTCTGCCAAAAGTCATAAAGCAAATATTCCATGTAGGGTGATAGCGTCAAAAAGAGAGTCATGGCAACGTGAAGTCGGGAAGTTCTCGGGAAGCAGCTTGCGGGTCTTGATTTAAAGATCCGTTTTTGATTCGTAATTCGGAGGTGGCCATCCAGCGCTTGTCCGCAAGAGATGTTTTTTTTTCTCGGGAGGGTTCTCCATCGATGTAGAGGACTTGTTTTATTCCATACGGCATGACGAATTGTTCCCTGCGGTTATTTATTTATTTATTCAAGTTGTCTTAAAGGCCCTCATTGAGGGCATTACATAAGGGGGTACATAACACGAGAGCATAAAACAGTAACAACGACATATGCGACTACATTGGGTGCGGCAAAACAACGTGGCATCGCCACGAGCAACGGCAATACACGAATTAGTCTGGGTACATGGGGAGCATAAGGGGATGAAAACATTGATACATGGAAACCAGTAAGCACAAGACAAACAAATAGAACGGCACAGTGGAGATTAACAGGAATCAGAACAAAGAGCGTTCAGAAATGCGGTGGGATCCGTCTGGGTTACAATAAGTGAAGGGACGTCGTTCCAGTCTACAATAGTACGAGGGAAGAAGGAGGAGTTAAAATAGGTTGTGCTGCCTGAGATGCGGGAAACGTGACACGGGTGATTTAGCCGCGATGGTGATCGCCTGGGGGGTAGGAGGAGAGGGTCTCGGAACGCAGGGAGGTAATAGTAAATTTTGTGAAAGAGACAGAGGGTAACGACGAGATAGCGTTTAGGAACTCTAGCGGGCTTAGTGTTGAGTCATTTATTGAACTGCTCACATGCTACCCAGATTCTACATTTGTGTCTTTTGAAAGTGACTTGTATGTTAAAAAGCATGGGATCTGCATTGGGTCACGAGTCGCCCCAGTACTGTGCGACATTTGTTTGGCGCGATTTGGCCGGGAAGTGCTCAGTAATCTAGAAGAAGAGTGGGATGTTAAGATACTAAGATACGTGAATGACTTTCTGGTGCTAGTGCCGCATACCACTGCGTTGGATGACAACCTCATTCAAAGAATGATAATGGCAACTATGAAGGTCCAGGTGTTAAAGAAAAAGAGTTGAAAGCACGTGGACTTTCTACCATAGGCAAAGAAAAGCGAACTTATGGAACGCTTCGAAGCTCTTACGGCAGCTCCTACTGCTACAACTTCCGAGGTTCAAGGTAACATCCCCCAGTTGAATGCTTGGGCAGCCCTGTTGGAGTTGCTGAGGACAAGCTGGGCACGGGCAGCCCTGTTTTAGTTGCCGAGGACAAGCTGGGCATGGACAGCTATGTGGGAGTTGCCGAGGACAAGCTGGGCACGGGGATCCTCGTGACGACGGGCAAAGACGAAACTGAAGAGTATGTGGACTGCGTTGACGAGCTCTCAAGCCCCGGAACCACAGCTGACTTAAAAGTGGTCCAGGACATACCTTTGCAGGCTGCTCAAAGTCTGCCAGTTAGCACAGAAGCCCAGGAAAGGCCGGAATTCCACACTTCCATGAAAGCTCCACAAGTCGACCAGGTCCTGGACTATGGACAGACTGCCAGCATTACTGCAAACCTATACGAGGGGGCTGGCGAGTGCGTTTTCCCGGCTTTCCCAGATCGCTTACCCTTTCCCAAAGTTCCATACGTTGGCGTGAATTCGGGGAGGGAGCGATATCGATCATCAAGTGCGAAGGTTGCGGCTGGATGCCCACGCGGATTGACGGGGACATGGAGATGGACCTGGGGGGACCTGCCTGTTAAGTCTGTCGGGCGCTTGAGGAAGCGCGCAAGGTTCAACAGGAGCGGTTTGAGGAGGTACATGTCCAGCTAGCTGAATTAGTGAGGCAAACGGAAGCGCACAGGAATGTGATTTGATTTGCCTCCTCGCGCAGCGGATAGCGAGTCTTGAGAACGATAGGCGGATTGAGTCAGCGAGGTACACAAGATTGGAGAGGATGATGGAGATGCAGGATAAAAAACCGACGGGCATTGAGGAAGAGGGTGTGCGGGACACAGCGTCCGAGGCGAAAGGAGAAAGCGTGGTGCCAACGGCAGCCGTCCGAGAACAAGCCCAGGAGCGGCAGGTTAAAGAAACCATGGGGAACAAGGAGGAGGATGTGCGGGACCCCGCGTCGGAGGCGAAGGGAGGTAACGTAGTTTTAACAACAGCCAGCCTAGAACAATCCCAGGAGGTACAGGGACAAAAGAAGGGGGCAAAGGCAGTTTTGGACTAAGGAAGAGGGAACAGATGGGACGAAGCAGGTAGCAAGAAGCTGGGGAAGGAGTAGTAGTAGTTGTAGATTGTGGTTTTATGGCGCAAAAGCAACAAAGGCTATGATGCGCCAAGAAGTGAGACTATTGCATAAGAGGATTTAGGAGAAGAAAGAGCTTTAGTAGCTTGTAGTTTATGAATTTATGACCATGAAAAATGTCTAACATATGGGCAGAAACTTACATTAAGAATAAAACTACAATTTGCGTAAAAGATCAATACTTTCTAAAAACTTAAAAACCTGGGTGAGTGAGAGTAGTGGCTCGTTTCCAAGTAACACACATAGGTGTAAAGGGACATGCTCTTTGTATAACTGGGAGAAGTAGTGGAGGCGTTTTTCATCGTAAGCAGGACATTTGAGAAGGATATGTAAGACACTTAATGGTTCCTGACAATGTTCACATTCAGGAGGGTCCTCCCCACGTAAGAGATGTCCATGCGTGAGCCGCGTGTGTCCAATGCGGAGTCGACAAAGGACTACCTCATAGAACCTGTCTCTGTGCCTAGCACTCTGCCACTCACTGAGAAAGGGCTTGATCATGTGCAGTTTGTTTGACACCTGTAGGCTCCATTCTGCTTGCCACTGAGCTTTAACATGATATTTGATTAAGGCACAGTAATCTCTGTAGGGGATACTACTAATGTCTACAGCACGTTTGCCAGAAGTGCCCGCAGCACGATCTACCTCTTCATTCCCTGGGATTCCGACATGGCTCGGTACCCAGCAGAATAGAACATTACATCCTTTCCTGGTTGCTGCAATTATTTTGTTGTGTAATAAAACAAGGAGGGCATTCTTTGGGGTTTCCAGTGACGTCAGAGCCCGTAAAGCACTCAGCGAATCTGTATATATAACACACAGAGGGTTGCTTGTTTGGATAATATGATCTACTGCAAGCAGAAGGCCATGCAGTTCAGCAGTGAAAACAGTAGCGGACGAATTTAGCCTACGAACACTTCTTACTGAAGGGCCAATCATGGCACAGCCAACAAATGATTCAGTTTTTGTACGTACCGTCTGTGTAGTAGTGGGAATGAGAATCATGTTCCTTGTGGAGTTCGAAACATTCTTGTCGCATGACCTCAGTTGGGGTATCCTTCTTATTGAACTTTGTTAATGAAAAATCACAACGTATGCAGTTAAAATCCCATGGTGCCACCGTACTTGCAACTGTATAAACCGGGAGCTTACTGTCTATCCCAACAGACTCTGCAAAATTCCGGTTTCTCATCACGAATGGAGGGATTATGCTAGGCTTGTTTTCGAATGTCCTCCGATATTTAGTGCCCTCTACAGCCTCCCGGGCTGGATGCTGAGCGACTGATCGTATCCTTAACGAATACATAAATCCCAGGGAGGATCGCCGTCTGTCAAGGGACATCTCATTTCCCTCAGCATAGAGGCTGAGCACAGGCGACGTTCTGAAGGCTCCAGTTGCTAAACGAAGTCCCTGATGATGGATGGGGTCCAGTGCCTTAAGAGCCGATTGCCTAGCAGATCCATATACAAAGCTACCATAGTCCAGGCGTGAGCGAATCACAGAGCGATAAATTTGCAAAAGACATTTACGATCAGAGCCCCATGTCTTGTGGGACAGAACTTTAAGGAGGTTCAGTGATTTTTGGCATTTTATCTTCAGGTTTTTTATGTGAGATGTGAAGGACAATTGACGGTCAAAAATAAGGCCCAAAAACTTATGCTTCTTTTTTACAGGGATGGGAATCTGGTGCATTCGTAAGGTGGGCTCTTCGGAGATTCCCCTTCTTCGAGAGTAGCAGACGGACACTGTCTTATCAGGAGAAAACCTAAAACCATTTTCGTCCGCCCACTTCAGGAGGTTGTTGATTGCAACTTGAAGTCTACGTTCACAAATGGAAAGATTGCATGATGAGACGGAGATCTGGAGATCGTCTACATAAAGAGAATATTGCACAGATGGAGGTATAGATCGGGCTATTGAGTTCATTTTGACTATAAAGAGAGTAACACTCAAGACACCTCCTTGTGGAACTCCAGTCTCCTGAACAAATTCTCTGGAGAGAGCAGTACCCAACTTGACAAAAAAGGTTCGCTCAGAAAGATAGCTCTTTATGATAGCAAGCAACCTCCCGCGTACCCCTACTTCATACAAGTCATGAAGAATTCCATAGCGCCATGCTGTGTCGTAAGCCTTCTCCAAGTCGAAAAACACTGCTATGCAGTGTTGTTTATTAACAAAAGCCTCACGAATAGTAGTTCCAAGACGCACCAAGTGGTCAGCTGTGGAATGGTAGGAACGGAAGCCACATTGATTTTTATCTAAAATGTTTTGTTTTTCTAGAAAATACATGAGCCTTTTATTAATGATGCGTTCAAATGTCTTGCTTAGGCAACTGGTGAGGGCAATTGGGCGGTAGCTAGATGCGGAGGAAGCGTCCTTCTCGGGTTTCAGAAGTGGTATGACTATGGCTACCTTCCATGCCAGCGGGAATCTACCCTCTTGCCAGACGCGATTGAAGAGGTACAGAATAAGGAGTAATGTAGAAGGATGAAGGTGAGTAAGCATCCGGTAGTGGATACCATCAGGTCCAGGAGCTGAAGGCTTAGTTGAGCGAAGGACCATTTCGAGCTCGTGCTGCGTGAGGGGCTGATTGTAATCCTTACGAACGGCACCTGAGGTCTTCACGGCATGCGCTTCCGCTTGCTCTTTGTATCTAAGAAATGCGGAGGAAGAGTTTTCGGAACTTGATACACGAGCAAAATGCTGACCAAGAAGATTGGCCTGACCCTCTAGGCTCTCTGGGCAGACCCCATTGTGGGAAAGAAGCGGGACTGCGAAAGCATGGTATCGCCCCTCGATCCGATGAACTTTATCCCAGACCTCTTTTAGTCTTGCAGTACTATTAATTGAAGAGGCGTACCCCTGGAAATTGTCTCGCTTAGACTGGCGGCGAATGTTTCGTGCCCGAGCTTTCATTTGTTTAAACGCAAGGAGATTGCTCTGTGTGGGGTAACGTCGAAAAATACCCCATGCTCTGTTTTGTTTTTTTCTCGATTCAGTACACTCTTCATTCCACCACGGCTTGGGTCTCCGAGGGAGATGCGTGGAAGTCATAGGAATAGCAAGAGATGCTGCATGAAGAATAGACTCACTTAACAGTTCTGTAACTTGGACCACCGAGATTTTATCAAATGATGTACATGCAAGCTGCGTCGCCTCGGTAAAAACAGACCAATCTGCTTTATCGAACTTCCAACGGGCAGTCCGCATCGGCACGCACTTCGGAGGAAGGTTGTTTTTCAAAAAAATCGGAAAGTGGTCGCTTCCATGTGGGTTAGTATCTGCGACCCATGTAAAAGAGGTAAAAATGGAAGCACTACCGATGGAAAGATCAATACACGAGGATGATAATGAGGATGGGCTAAAATAGGTTGGTTCTCCCGTGTTAAAAAGACAAAGTGAGTGAGACGTTAAAATTGATTCGATCATTCGACCACGGGTGTCAACGTGGTCGCTACCCCATAGACAGTTGTGGGCATTAAAATCTCCGAGTAAAATAAAGGGTTCTGGGAGTTGGAGTAAAAGATCATTAAAATCACTTCAGGTAAGAACAAAAGAAGGAGGTATGTACAGGGAGAGTACACAGTGACCACTTTGTGAAGGAGGAGGCGCACCGCCACCGCCTCCAGTCTAGTGGCTAAATCGATCGCACAGCAGGGAATGTGCTTAGGCACAATCACTGCAACCCCCCCTGCAGAAACACATGCAACAGCTCTATCTTTTCTAAAAATGCAATACCGCCTAAGAAAATTTGTAAGACTTGCATTAAGATGAGTTTCCTGCAGACATAGAGCTTGTGGCCTATGTTCCTCTAAGAGGAACTCCACATCGTCGAAGTTCCTCATAAGACCACGACAGTTCCATTGAATGATCGCAGTCATTCTTTATGGAAATGCCCCTATTAAAGAAAATTTTAAAAAGGGTAGGAATGGAATGATCATTTTGGAGGAACTACTGGTTTCTTCCCCTTCTGTTTTCTGTTTGTTGTCTGCCACTCCATGTCCTCTATTAGCATCCTCGATCATCCGCACCGGTGCGCACCGGGGCAGCGAGGTGCGCCCCTTCATCTTCGATCAAGTGCACCGGTGCGCACCGGACGTCCTCGATCAACGAAGCGCACTTTCCCGGTGCGGCTTTTCGTTGCCCCAACGCGCACCGAGAAAATCGACGGTGCGCCGGGGTGCAGTCCCATCAGGCATTGCGGCCAGGAGCGGGAATCGAGAAGATGGCGGGAGTAGCAGACGCGCAGACTATCAAGATAGCGATCTTGCAAAAACGAACACGCCTCGCAGCTGCACTATATGAATTCCAAAGCTCTTTTGACGGCGAGACGACGAGCTTCTTACCATCGCCGCGGTTACCGGCGATTGCTGCGGTGGCAAGGGGCGCCTGAAAGGTACGAACTTCGTGGAAAGCGTCGCGAGGTGTTTCGATGACAGCGAGGTACGGCTTTTATCTGGTGTTTCTCTTCTTGAACCATCAATGATGGCCAACATATGCATGTGGAATTGTCACCCGCTTTGTGACCCCATCGACAATCACGTCCACGATGTTTATTTGGGTGGGACCGTCAAATCCGCAAGTAAGAAAATAGGAGAAATTGACAGCAGACGGGCACCATGCGCTGACCTACGCAAGAAAAAACGAACAAAACGCGAAGTGACGCAAGGTGGAGCTCGCCGCGGTTCACCGGCGCGGCGCACTTTGTCCTCGATGTTGCACCGACTTGGCGCTGCACGACCGAGGAGCGCTGTGCACTGTGCTGGTTTCAGGGCGATTCCGGTGCGAGCTGATCGAAGATGCTATATGTCAGTTTCTGGAGCAGAAACGGTGCCAGCATCCGCTGTCATCTCTGCGTCCAGAGCCTTGTTGGCAAGCCTGCCAGGAGCCTGGGAGCTATCAGACGACCGGGGTGGCTACCCCCGGCCTCTGCCTTGCCCTGCTGGAGAGGCGGTCGACGTACTGGGCTGACCCACTGCCCGATTCGCATTCTCCACTGCACGTGAAACGTGCTGCTTCCTCGGCGAAGTCCTTCCAAGAGAGGACGAGCGAGGGGCTCGCTCCCCCTTCCGGGGGGACGACGCAGAAGGAAGGGACGATGGAGTCATGACCATCGCCTCAGTGGCACCCGAGTATTTTGTAACACGAGGTGTGTCAGCTGCTTTTGCAGCTGAGAGTGAATGCCCAGGCAGAGCAATTTTCGGCCTGGGGGTGGGGGACTGCAGCGGCTTCCCACGGTCAGGAAAAGAGACCTGGGTTGCCACTGATGCCTTGGACGGTGCAGGTCCCCTGCTGGACACCGCCTCGGCAAAAGAGCCTCTCTGAAAAGCGGAGAGACGACGCTTCGCATCCTGATAGGTAATGTTCTCCTTCACTTTGAGTGCAAGAATTTCCTTTTCTTTCTGGAAGTGGCCACAAGCTCTTGAGTATGCCGGGTGGTCACCATCACAGTTGGCACACTTGTAGTCTGCTCTGCAATCGTCGGCAGGGTGGTCTTTGCCACTGCACCTGGCACAGGTCTCACGACCACGACAAGCGCGCGAACCGTGACCATAGCGCTGGCAACGGAAGCAGCGGAGAGGATTTGGAATGTACGGCCGCACTTTGCAATTGATGTAGCCTGCTTTCACTGAAGGTGGCAGCGTACTCTTCTCGAAGGTTAGAATTATGTGTCTAGTCGGTCGTTCCTCGCCATCCCGTCGGATTTTGATTCGTTTTGCAGCGACAACACCTTGAGCCTGCAGGCCCTCCACAATTTCTTCTTCGGAGCTGTCAGCCAGATCATCCTCCGATATCACACCGCGGATGGTGTTGAGTGTGTGGTGAGGAGAAACAGTCACCTTGAGGTCATGGATAGTTTGAATATTCAGCAAAGCTGTAGCCTGGAATTTTTGGAATACCTCCACAAGAAGGTCACCTGAAAAGAGCTTCTTAGCTTCATATTTCGATCCTAGTGTGCTTTGGAGAACCTTAGCAACAATGAAGGGAGACACCTTGGACAGCGGTTTAGCAGTGTCCTCGGAGTGCAGTACAAAAAACTTGGTAAAGTAGTCGTTGGAGTTTGAGTCGTCTTTGTTCAGGAACGTTGAAAGTGCTTCGGTCCGGACTCTTTTAGGAGGCCGATCAGGTTGTTTTGCTTAGAACCCATACAGATGGGAAGGAAATTCAGTGCCCGGGTGCACCGCCCACCACGGAGCCCAACGAGAGGGTAGGTAATGTGCCATAGCAAGATGGGCTTGGCTGACACAATTACTCTACCAGTGCTGCCCGGGCACTATAACCGAGTGTGGATGCAGGGACAGGACCTGTTTCCACTCAAGGTTAGCCCTTGCCGCCTAAGAGGGTGAAAAAGGAAGGAAGAGAGTGTAGAAGAAAAGAGAAAGAGGTGGGAGGAAAAGTGAAAGAAGGAAGAAGAGGGTAGAAGAGGCGACTGACTGAATCATCCTGGTCGGGCCAAGCCAGGACACCCGTCTACGAGAAGCAGGGGCCGAAGCGGTGTATTGCCTCGCCCGGGGGCCCCGAAGGGTCCAAACATACCCCGGGCTCAGCTCAACCACCAGGGTCCCCTTTTCCCCGGACACGGGTACGCCACGCACAGCCAGACGTGGGTGGGCGAACCCACATGGCTCGGGGTTCGTAGTGACGCCACTCACCAAGCACCTACTATGAAGTAGGTGACTCCTGCGTGCGGGTATGGTGGCCCACGTGGCTGGGGTCCGTGGTGACGCTACTCACCAAGCACCTAGCACCTAAGGTGCAGGCGCCCCCTGCGGGGCTCGGGGTCCGTGGAGACGCCACTCTCCAAACACCTGCTTTCACAGGTGCCCCCTGCGGGAGCTGGGGAAGGAGTGGAGGAGGTGAAGGAGTGAAGAACTGATGAGAGAGAGCGCTACCACCGAGCCCGTAGTTCAAGGAATGAATAAGCCAGCACCAACCATGAGGCCACCAAAGGGAGTCCTGAGAGAGGTAATAGTGGTAGGGGATGGAACATGTTGGGCGATTTGCGCAAGTACTCGTTCAGAATGTGGGGATCCCGGACAGCGTTGAATTCCTGTACAGGAAGGGAGCAACTGTGGAACAGGCACACGAGGCCATCGCGGAGTATGAGGGCCAGGCCCGAGTTGTCCCAAGAACCTACGTGCTACACTTGGGACTCAACGAAGTACTGCAGGGAGTGGCGGAGAGCATAACGGCCAAACTGGAAGAGGTATGGGCAGAGAAGGGAACAAAACTGATCATCTGCTCGGTACCGGAGGTGTCTGGCCGAGGAAGAGAAATAAAAGCGGACGCGGTCGCAACTAATGCACGACTCCACAGTTTGTGCCAAAGATCGGGGCACTGTTTTCTGGACCTAACGAAGGGTCTAGGAACGAGGTGCTTTGCTGGTGAGAGTCTGCACTACTCTGAGGAAGGGGTACGGCGAGTGGCCAGAGCAATAACCGAGGATGGTAGCCCCTTTTTTAGGGCAACAGAGGCGCCCGTATATGCCTCGGAAAGAGGGTGGGACAAGAAGGGGAAGGGCCCCCAGCACGGAAGTGCTGTGGCAGGTGGTCGAGCAGCTGGTGAGAGACCGAAACAACAGGTACCCTCACCAAGGGAGCGGACGCGGGTGGTAAAGGGAGGTGAGGCGAGGCGGCGGGACCAACGGTCAACAAACGAGGCGAAGGAGGACCGAAATGAAGCCCCGCGGAAAAGGAGACGACGAAGGAGAGCGAAAAGAGGAACAAAGCTAGCCTTCCTGAACATACAGGGTGGTCGGGTTCAGCGCAAGTGGGAGGAGATATTCCAGACAATGGCAGATGAAGAAATAGAGCTGTACGGTATAGTGGAGACCCACCTTCGAGAAGCGGAAATGCCACCGGGACACTCAAGGTTGTGCTGGGAGGCGTGTAACAGAGAGGGAGGAGAGAGGAGGGGAGGAGGCATTGGGGTACTCTTTGCGCCGAATCAAGGATGGGTCAGGGCAAGACCGAGTTGCCGGGAACACCTCTGGATGACGGGGATGCTAGCAGGATGTAAGACTGCAGTGGCGGTGGTCTACATGTGGACAGGAAGAACTGCCAAGGAGAGGAATAGGGAGCTATGGGAGTGCCTCCGAGTAGACATAGAAGACCTCCATGGAGAGTATCATATTCTCCTGATGGGGGACTTTAATGCACACTTGGACAGCCTGGATGGGGCCACGGATGCCAACGGCCAGGAGTTACTAGAAACGGTGGATCAATTCAATCTGGTCAACGGGAACTTGCAACCGAAGTGCGAGGGATTCACCACGTGGTCGTCGGGGGACCGGAAGTCTTGCATAGATTTTGCGGTCATGTCACCTGGTCTGTACGACCGCTTGACTAGGATGGTCATTGATGAAGAGGGGGATCACAGTGTTGGAAGTGACCACAACAGAATGTTGATGGAATTTGGCGGGAGAATGGAAAACGAGAGGGGAGGCAACGAGTGCAAGGGGTTTCTTACGGAACGAGATATCGACCAGATTGCGGAGCGACTGGAGGTGACGCCGGAGGCAGAGTATGAACGCATAATGGGGCGTGTACGACAGGAGCTGAAGAAGAAAAGGCGCAGGGTGGGCAAACGACAGAAGTACAGCCTGAAACGATGGTGGGACCGGGATGTACGGGTTGCAATGAGCGCCAGAAAGGACGCATGCCGCAAACATCGGACGGCGGTGAGAGCCCGGTGGCCCGAGCAGGCACGGAGGAGCCTATGGGGAATCTACAGAGACAAGAAGAAGGTAGCGGCAAGCTTGATCCAGGAGAAGCTTCGCAACGTGGACCGAGGGTTCCTGGAGGATCTGAAAAGAAGTGGTCGGGATGCACCAAGAAAATTCTGGAGACACATGCAGAGGTCTAACAGGCATGCGACGCCCAAACAGCTGCTGCGTCACCCGGAATCAGAAGTCCTCCTATCAGAGACGGAGGGTCTGCAGTTTGTGGCGACGCAAGTCGCTGCCGCGTTTGGAAGAGAAGAAGGCGAGGTGGACGAAGTAGAGGGTGAGCCAGGGACAGAGGAGGTCGACTCGCATGAGTGGTTGGGTCCTATCGGCGAGGCGGAGCTCAAGAACATCGTAGGTCGGATCCAGGCAAGCACGGCGACAGGAATGGATGGGTTTCCAGCGTCTCTTCTCAAGGAGCTGGGCCCAAGGCAGTGCCTTGCATTGAGTTGACGAGTGCTTCAGTGAAATGCTGGAGACTGGAGAGATACCTCAGGACTGGCGCCACGGTCGAATGACTTTCTTGTATAAGGGTGCTGGGGAAAGGAGTAGACTATCATCGTACAGGCCGATCACGGTGACTCCGGTGCTGTACAGAGTCTTCGCCCAAGTGCTGCGGAGGAGAATACAGGCATGGGCGGAAAGAGAGGGATCCTTGGCGAACTGCAGAATGGGTTCCGCAGAGGACGGCGCCTGGAGGATAACTTGTTTGTTCTCACGCAGTGCATTGAGATGGCACGCACGGAGGGGCGGGAGCTATGGGTGGCCTTCCTCGATGTGGAGAAGGCATACGACTGCATCGAACAGGCTGCACTGTGGCAGTCGTTACGCAACAAAGGACTTCCCTGGAGAGTGGTGAATCTCTTGCGAGAACTGTACACGGGTACGAAGGTGGTGGTGGAGTGGCAGGGGATGCGGTCAGGGATGGTGCGTATAGGCCGGGGTCTCAGGCAGGGCTGTCCGCATGTCCCCTCTGCTCTTCATGCTTTTCCTAAGTGAAATGGAGGCCGGCTTGGAGGGATGTGGGCATGGTTTTGATGTGTCATTCATGCTAGACGGACGGAAGGTGTCCCAGACGCTCCCAGGTCTGCTTTACGCAGATGATATTGTGCTGACGGCGAGCTCGAGGCCCGGTCTGCAGGAGCTTCTGGATACGTGTACGCGGCATAGGGACCGGCTCGGACTACGGTTCAGCGCCCAGAAATGTGCTGTGTTACGTTGGGGTAGTCTGGGAGGACGGACGGAGAGTGAGCCGGTAACCCTGCAAGGGAAGAGCATTCCGTTCGTGTCCGCATACCGCTACCTGGGAGTCGAGGCTGTCGACGGGTCCAGACTATTTGGCGGAGTATGAGCAGGGGTTGCGAGAGAAGGCGCTACGAGGGCAACGCGTGCCTCAAGGCCAAGGCTCTATGGTCATTTAATAGATTGGAGGTGGTACGCGGCCTATGGAAGGCAGTGACGGTGCCGGGACTGACGTTCGCGATCGCGGTGCTGTGTCCGTCAGCCGCCACGCGGGAGTGCTTGGAGAAGAGGCAGCGCGAAGTGGGAAGGCTGGCCCTCGGCGCTCCTGGGACGACACCAAACGAGGCAGTGCAGGTGGTCCTCGTTCGAGGCCCGTGAGGCGGTGGCGAAGCTCAGTTTCGAAGTGCTCGCCTGGGGCCTCGGACAGGAGCGGTGGTACATCACATGCAGAGGTGCCTTCTTGGAGAAGGCTCGCTCCGCATCACATGCGGTGCGAGCCTTCTCTTCGAGGCTCGCTCCGGAACGTTGAGAACGAAGCGGTGGCAGGTGGAATGTGGGAGAGTCGAGGCGAGCATGAAATGCGCCATCAGTGGGGAAGACGAGGAGACTATGGAACACCTGGTGTTGAGGTGCAGGATGCTACGGCCGCTCCAACCTAGTGAAGTGACGCTGGAACAGGATCTCGGTTTCGTTGGCCAACCGCAAGAGGGAAACATGGGAGCCAGTGATACAGGGGGCGCGGCTGGTGCGGCAGCGGGGGGGAACGGTGCGAACGTGACTGAGACGACAAAGTGGCGACTGGAGAATTGGAGAAGGAAATCCTGTGGGGTTGGGAGTTCGTCATTCCTAAGGACAATTAATGGCTAGGACACATACGGAGATAATCCGCACTGTAGTTTCCGCCCGTTAAGAAGGGAATAGCCAACAGATCCAGATCCAGATCCAGGTCCAGATCCAGATCCAGATCCAGATGCTAAGAATTTTCTGTTTGAATTCGCATGGACTTACGTTTACTCACAAAACAATGACGTCAGGAAAGCTGCAATTTCTAGATTTAAGTTTAGATTTGCAAGAAGAGCACGTGTTCTGGGAGTACAGACCACGCTCAAAGGAAACGGTCTTGGCCTTTAATTCAGCACACTCTAAGCTAGTTGAAAGAGGGATCGCTTCCTCCCTTTTGAAGGCATCTTTTGCCAAATCGTGCCAGCACACCGTGAAAAGTAGGTTTTGCAACCAGGTGGAACGCCTAAAATCGTCAAGTTACCCTGATCGTTTTCTTCAAGAGGTGGCTGAAACACTATTTACAAAGATGAAAAAGAAAGAAGAGGAAGCACAGGAGCCCAGGAGGAGAGTGAGACCCGCTGTTATACCCTATATCCACAAGGTCTCACACAATCTAAAATAAGTTGCGGCACACTTTGATTTGTCGGTTGTGTGTTCGGCCCTGGAAAAAGCTGTCCAGCCTTTGCCAAAAAATTAACAGCAAAAAGACGGAGGGGATGTTTGCAGAAAGAAACACTCTAGGAAATTCGTGGAATGCGCATCCTCGGTCGTATACAAAATTCCAATGACATGCGGAAAAGGGTACGTGGGCCAAACAGGCAGATGCGTTAATAAAAGGGCAAGAAAGCACGCGCTATCAGTAAGGAATTCCCCCTCGGGCCATTTAGCTATTCACTTTGATTGATGCCCTTGCGCCCCGGAATGGGAAATAAGACAAAAATTCTGGGAAAGCTAAGACGCAAAATCTCTAGAGAGCTGTACGAGTCATTCAACATTAGATTGCAGAGGGATGGCAGATGCATAAGTGCCCTGACAGTTCATCTAAAAGACAAGGAACTTGAATTCTTGCTTGCGAAGCGCGATAGGGTGTATAAATAGTGTGTGTTGTTTCAATAAACATTTAGTTGAAAGTAACGCTTCGTGCTGTCTCTTTTACTCTGTCCCCGTCATGCGGTGCATTTTGTCAGAAGAGATCATATACCAACTGGCCCGTCGGTCACTATTGTTTATTTTCTTTTTTTTTAGTCCCCAAACTTATCCCCCCCCTTTTTTTTTCGCGAAGTAGCAAATAGGGTGTGAAGACAAGTTGACCAATTCGTGTTTAAATAAACAACTTCTTTCTTTAGTTCCCTAGTTTTTGTCGCTACCGAATGAAAACTCCATTTTATATAAAAACATTTCAAGATAAAGCAGCATTCGTATTTCACAAACACGGGAGCCTTTCGTGGGCGTCCACAATTGTTGCACTTGATTTTATTCAACCATATTCGACGTTTTTTTCTTTTGGAATCATAAAGAAAGAAGAACGTAAACCGTGGCGGCTGCAATTGGAACATCCCACCGCACAACAACCGACAATTTTTTTATATTTAAAATATAAGGGCCTGTACGCAGGATAGCATGCGGGCCTGCATACGGCCAGATTGGCCAGGGATCGATAATGGTGGACCGGCCCGCGCCGTTCCCCCGGCTTTTTCCGTTGCAAGGCGGTTGCTACACCTGACGTCAGTTATTTGGGAGGAGCCTGAGAGGAGCTAAGGTACGGCGAGAGGTCACCGGGGACAATTGATGTCCAGGCTTTTCCTCTACATATGGCTCTGGTTACAATGAACGATTTCTTCGATATTTTGTATTTCTAATATTCCTCTTGAGACGCATATCGTCCTCGTATAGGCTGCGTTATTGCACCAATCTCGTAGACAAGAGCGTGCTCTGGTTTTCTTGATTTAGGCATTTTCGGGGTCATTGGTTAGTCGTTTCACCTTGCCGGTGTCCAAGACATCCTTGAGCATCAAGGTTTTCATGAAAGTAGTAAATATGCAGCTAACAATTGATCAATAGCTACACCGTGAACACATATGTCTAACGTTAGTCACGCGTGTGTGGTGCAAGCTGAGGTATCCTATAATAGACTCAAACCAATTTTACTCGTTAAGTGTCCATTGCCCTCTCGCGTATAGTAGCTAAGAGCTGCATAGCCGTTGTGGGGCAACTTGAGAAGTTATAGGAGAAACCTATTGGGAAATGCTTTTCGACTTTGGGGACATTTAAAAAAGTGACTAGCTTCCATATAATACCTGCTAAAGAAAAACAGATCGAGTGTATTTCCTATAGCTGAGTTTTCTACCAACGTTTGTAAGAAATAAATATTTCTCAGTCATACATTATTTTGAGTTTCTACAGTCAGTGACTGCTTCAGAAATGCATGGCATGGCCTAATATGTTCACGCATCTCGCTTTGTGATTAGTTCTGCATTCCTGTCGGCCAAAGCCACAATATGATCTACTGCGGAGTGACAATAAGATGCTCGGATCTGCAGCGGTCTGCGTTTCTTGAGTTATCAGTGACAGAACTCTCATAGGTCTTCCAAGACGCTGACTGGCTCATAAGAAAATAAAAATAGCAAATGGGTGACACTAAAGGGCAACAATGTGTTGTGTTCATGTTCATCAAACTCAGAATTATCAAGTAATAAGCCATCAGCTGCATGGGTTCTTAACAACTCTCAAGGGGCCCCTATAGACTCATCAAAGTTTGAGCCGAACGTTCGCAGAGCACAATGATTGGACCTCTACAAGCAAAGAGCTGAGTCATCGTAACGAGTGTAAAATCTGCTCGCTCCACAAACTTGGACCACAACCTTGTGTCTGGCGAGTCTCAACAACCCCAGTTTTCTTAATGTATGCGCATCGTTTGAAGCGCCAATTAACAGACGGGGCACATACCCGTTGTGAATATTTCAAAGTTATACATGGGTTGCACGTGACGTCATTCAATGAGCGCTCCGATGACCACCACAGAAGATGGCAAGAAAGAGCTCCCTCTTATCGGGACCCTCTTTGTGCCTCCTGGATTTGCACAGGCGTCGCTATTCTCCTCCCAGAAGATTATAGAAGATTAACCCGTTACTCAAAATTCTTACAAAGGCAGCTTCCCCCCCCCTCCTCTTACATGGTGGTCAAAAGTATGCAACGTGACGTCAGTGCAACCCATGTACATGTCTGCAAACTCCGTTCGAACCTAAGCTAACAGAGCGATGGGAGCTACTCCTCGCCCGGCCAATCAGCCGCCTCCCTTTCATGACCTGACCCTGCATGCGCTCCACGCGTGAGCATGGGTGGCAGCGTGATCACGTGGCAAAAGAACCCCACGACTAGCTCAACGAGCACGAAGCTTCCACAGTACTGCCAGCTTGGAAATTAACTAACTATATACCGTTTTATCGTGGGTAGCGCCATTTTGAGAGCGAGAGACAAGAGGAGAAAGGGCTACCAACGCCCCCCCCCCCCCCCCCCCTTGCTGGAACGTTAGAAAGAGTGAAAGTACCGGAAGAAAGGCTTCGCCGGTGTTGGGTGTATGCATTGCCCGAACTTCGCTCACCCTTTCTTCTCTGTTTTAAACTCCCAAACTTAATGAAAGCCACGGACTTACATGGCGACAGTCTCCCGGACCTCAGGACACAATCGCTCGGTTATAGGGTGCACGAATAACGACAGAAAGTGTCGAATACTGTCCGAGAACCTATGTAGCTTGCACGCACCAGCAAGAGGGAAAGCGCCGGTAGCCCTTTTCTTTTTCTCTCTCGCCCTTTTTCAGTAAAACGGTCTATAGCCACTGGCATCTTAAGAGGTGTGTCCAGTTCTGTGCCTCTCATGGCTGCCATCAGCTAATCCAATTGCGGCCCAAGACTATACGCATGCTTAAGAACAAATCGGGAAGAAAGAAGTGTCCAAGAGAATGGGGGCGCTGCCGAGCACAATGAGCTTAAACACGAAATCGCTAATATATGGTTGTGCTACTCGAAAAAGACGTGGACAGGAAGGTATACACGACGTTTCGCATCTATCGCTTCTTCAAGTGATAGATGCGAAAAAATGGCAAGGAACAAGCAAGGGTCGTACACGTCACAAAGCTAGGGGTAGGTGCATTGCCGCAATGGAGGGGAATGCGAAACCGTTAAAAGACGGAGTACAACTTCTTGGCTGTACAACACAAGAGCGCCGACAGTAGAGCGCCACGACGTTAGCGCGGCGACACGAGAGCGCCGCGACGTTAGAGCGCGCGGCGACGTTAGAGCGCGCGACTCGAGAGCGCAGCGCCATTAGCACGCTTGTCATAAGAGCGCCCGGAGAGCGTACAACCAGTCCAGCGCGAGTGGCCCGACCCGACCGACCACTTGTTCAGACATCGCGTGTTTCATGTGATATTGGCGGGGATTTATCGCCGCGGCATCCACCAAGGACATTGCGAATGAGTCGACGAAATTTTTGCGCGTGACAAATCAAGTGTTACAAAAATCGGAAAGTAGAAAAAAAAGACTGAATATTTCTGGCGTCCATTTCCACCGAAAAAAACATTGTAGCTGACCTAGCTTCCTTTGTTCTTTGATTTTAATTGACAAAGCTCACCACCAACCTCACTAATTTCTGTTTTAAATTATTTTAAAACGTTCAAAAGGAAAGAAGCATCATGTAGCATGCTTCACCGTATTCTGGGGTTTTCCACATCAATTTCAGGAAATGAGCTCTCGTGCCAAGTGTCGTACGCCAAACATTCATATTGTCACAAATGACAATTGTACTAAACACTTAATCTGGGAATCTGTACCGACAATGAAAAGGAAATATGCGTTGATGTCAGCGTAGCAGAGGGATAGAGCGCTGGGGCGAGACCGACAGCATCCGGTGCGGCAGGCACGGTAGTCTCAAAGGTTCCACAAACATTCTGCTCCAGAAAAATCTTGCATTTCAATCAGTCTGGATCCTGTTAGCAAAACTTCTCCGTTCGAAACATGTATAGGGTAAGGTACACTGTATGGTGTTTAATTCATATTTTGTATCTGCCACCCAATTGAAAATGGGCAGCGGAAAGAAGTTCACCGGAAAACCGACGGGTGCGAAGAACAGCTCACCTTCCAAATCTAGCAATCAATATAATATTATCACTCAAAACTCGGGTGGAAGTTTTGTTTATGTTCATATTTAGAACTCTCTTGTTCGCACTTTGCTTTCCGTTGATGCTACGTTTTTGATCGCGTAAGTTGTCGTTGAACCCCAGAGGATTGGCTTAATTTCTTAGAAAGTGTCGTACACGTTTTATTTTTATTTTTTATGAAAGGCATATTCAATCAATCAAATATCACCAATGCTCCGATCCCGTAAGTCACACAATTTTGTTTTGTCTTTGGAGCCGCTGGTATACATCACACAATTTGCGGTGTTCGCTCAACTGGTCGTGCGCTCTTAATGTCAAGCGCGCTACAGCCGCAGTGCCCTCGTGTCGTGCGCTCTAACGTCAGCGCTCTAGTGTCGCGCGCTCTAAAGGCGCTCTACCCCCGGCATCTACTGCAATAAATAAAAAAAAATTAAAAAAAGCTAATCCGTTTTGATTTTTTTGTTGCGCGTTTTGGTTTTGTTTATTTTTTTATTGCAATAGATAACAAGCGAACAAGTTGTACTCCATCTTCTAACGGTTTCGCCTTCCTCCTCGCGGCAAGGTACCTACCCCTATTTTTGTGACGTGTACGACCCTTGCTTGCTCCTTGCCGTTTTTCTGATCTATCATTTAAAGAAGGGCGTCCGACCGAAATGTCGTGTATACCTTCCTGTCCACGTTTTTCTTCGAGTAGCACAACCATATGCGATTTCGTGTAGAAAGATGCTTTACAATTACAAGCTACGCTCTGTGTTTCTGAACATGTCAGTGACTATGGAATTATTTACGCCATCTTCGTTTCTTTTGACTCCAGTCGTCGATCAACCAACGCACCTGCAGAGTGGAGTGTTGTGACGAGGTCGAATCCAATGACATAAATGCATTTGATAATTTTGATATCATGGAAATGTCTCCGACTGATGCATATGGTCCCGACGGAATGGTCTGCGATCGATGGAATTCGAATTTCGTAGGTCTACGCGTTTTGCATTTATTTATCTCTAGCATTAATTTAGCATAAAGCATATCACTTCTTTATTATACACTTCGGCTTCTTTACAGCCGAAAAACAAATTTTTTTAACCGCCTACCTTGTCACTGAGAGGTTTCGACCTTTCATAATATGAAGGCGGACGTGACACACCGGGGAATACCTTTAGAGTTTAGGGGACACGTTTAGTTTTCAACTTACTTTTCAGAAGAGACGTGGACACTTGAAACAATCATGCAACTAATCATGATTCGCAAGATGAATTGCATTCAAACATTTTTCGCTATGTTCCGTTTTACGAGTTTTGTTAGGCAAAGAATGTTGCAAGCGACGCCAACGGGCGCTTCGGAAACTTAAATCTCTGATATCTGTTCTTAACTGACCACGAAAAACCTTGCAATAAAATTTAATTAATCTCACATTTTCTTCACTCATGGGGAGTTTTTCAATAAGCAAAATCATTTGACCTTCCAGGCTCATAATAAAACTGCAATCGAGTCCCAACAGGGTGTGTTCAGATAAGATCGAACACGCGTGTCCGGTTCGCATTTTTGTTTTTCTTTATATTTTTATATGTTACTCCCCAATATGTGGAAAGAACGAAATCACAAATGTTTTCTCAAGAAAACAAATATCTCTAAAGGAAAAAAAAACATGAGTGCCCCAAGACGGCAACGCCGTTTTCGAGCTTTGTCTGTTCTGTCAAGTTTGACTGCATGTAATAGGCAAACTAAAATTACCAAATAACTGAATATTTTTCAGGACGCAGTGGATTATACTTACTACATTCTTGAACGTTTGCAGTATTCTCAAAATTATATATCGCGCGTGCCAAATTCACAAATGTGGCTGCTTTAACTTTTTGACCCCATTTTTGTGACTCGTTATATCGTTATGTGTTAAGGATATTAAACTGAAACTTTTTTCATATGTCGTTCCTAAACGTGTCTTTCATCGAAAAATAAATTGTTGCTCTAGTGTATAATTCAAAATATATACAGCGCTTCAAACATATTCGAAATTGAAAAGTTCCGCAACTTCAACGTGCAATTAAACAAAAAAACATCTTTGATCTTTTTAAAATTTTGAGGAATCACTCTCCTCTACACCCTCGTAAACTTCCGTTAAAAACATGTTGCATCATTTTGTTTCCGTCAAAAGTACAGCGCTTTGAAATATACCTCCCCACGTGGACATGTTCGCCCAAGGTCACGGCCGCAGTGGGGCCGCCTTCCATTTTTTGTTTAGAACTTCTCATAATGTCCTGTTTTTACTTGTGCACAAGTTAGAATTATACATCTGGACCGCTCTAAATGCATGTATAAAGTGCACGTAGCTCAGGACAGCAGTTCGAAGCATCGTAGATGCGAACTAAGACGAGCCCGCCCTTCGTGTTCAATTGTTGCATATGCCGCTGCACGGTCGCGCGAACTGAAACACAACCACCCACACGAGACTCTAGGTACGATAGAAAGAAAGAACATATATAACCTGCCGTGTAATACTGTTCGCCGTGTATAGCGAACACGACCTATAGAGCCCAAACAACGGCGGATGCAACCGGAGACGCCGGGAGGGAACAGCCGGGCGGCGAGCTACGGGACGCCTGGAAGCAACAGACTGGGCGCGATCGCAGGCTAGAAAAGACGCTTTTCGTAACACCAACCGATTGTAACCTAAACATTTATATTAATATATCCTCGCACTATCCCAAATTAACCGGCACATCACATAACCAAGAAGCTCCCAACCTTAAACACACAAAAAGGAGGAGGAGAAATATACTTTATTATGGCGAACCTTAGCTGCGAAAGAAAGGAACAAAACTAGAGCCAAAAACGAACTCAATCGCGCGGCATCAGGTCAAAGTAAACGTGCGCCGCTCTACACTTCACGTGTTTACGCTTGCATGCCTTGGTTGGACTGCGCACGCACGCATTCATTTCATACCTCGTGACTTCAAAACCAATAAAGTGTGAACCATTATCTCTCTTTCTCTGTTTCGGCGTCGGGCAGAAAGGGTCCAGTGTCTGCGTGGCATATGCCTTGCTAATACGCGTCGTGTCAGAACGGAGTCTTCAGCTATGGCTGGGACTTACAGCGCCAGCAGAGTTTTTACTCTCACTATCTAAGCAAACAGAAAAAGAAAGTCACAATGCAGAGAAATTTTCGCATCGTGCGAGATATCGGTGTTAACTCCCTGAAGAAGATTTTGCCCCAGGAGACATCCGTTGAAGTGAAAGAAACGATTACCTGTGCCAGCATTGTTTCCTGTATTTCAAAGCTGAAATACAAAGTGCACCAGAGAGCTCCGACAGTGGTGGGGACGCATTTATTCCAGAAAGTGAGGCCGTTGACAAGCTGAATTGCTACGTACTGCCCACAAAAGTTTCACCACTCAAGCCACCGAGTCAAGTAGCAAGCCACTGCAGAGAGTCCTATGGGAAGAGGAAACAAGCAGAAATAGAAGAGGCCGTGGTTTTCGATGTTCGTACGGGGATTCAAACAGCCTACGGGACATCAGACGTTTCAGGACCGTCCCAAGATAAGTGCAACACGTGCAGCGTGTGGATGACGAACTTTCGCCTGGCATACGCTGCATGTGTTTCCCACCAGGAACGCTGCCGTCTACTGACGCTCCTTCCCCCATCCCTGGCGAGGAAAGAGATCGAAAGTGCCGTGCCGAAGGCAACGTGGTACCTCATCAACAAATCTCGCAAACTGAGAGATGACCACGGTGTGTGGTCGATCCCGGATCCCTACTCGAGGTGCAAGGTGAGCGAAGAGGAATTGTCAGTGGCGCTTGAGTACTTTACTAAGGACGAACCGGGCTGCTCAAGAGAAAGCCCAAACCAGAGAGACGTTATTTGTGTCTTACTAAATGACAAAAACAGTACATGCCCAAGCGCTTCATGACGAGGTCAATGCCGCAGTCATTTCATGTGTTCAAAAATGCACACCCTGAAACCAAGATTGGCCTGACAAAGTTTCATTCCTTGCGACCCCGGTGGGTCAAGTGTGCCCCCCAGAGAGAAGTTTGTGTATGTATATATTGCGCAAATTTTAAGCTTTGCGTTGCGGCTCTTGAAAGCATGAGCGATAGGGACGTTTACGTCTCGGACTTGGAATTATTGTACATTTGCTCCCCGCCGACCGACCAATGAATGCCGGCTTGGCAATTGTGCACGATACCCCAAGGACTGCCATTTTACGCTCGAGCGGCTTGGAATCCCAGAAGAAGCAGAGATTTTGGTAGCAGCCTGGGAGTCCGGCAATCTGATAAAAAAATCTTTGGATTCAATGACATTCATAAACGAACTTCAGACACTGGTAGGAAGATGGATTCCTCATAATCAGATCAGGTGAATTCAAGGAAAGGCCATATACACAGAAAAGCGGTGCGAAGAAAAGGGAAGCCTCGTGCTGCATTTTGATTTTGCAGGGAATTGGACCGTTGTTCTTTCCGATGAGGTCCAAGCCTACCACTGGCGTAAGAAGCAAGCTTCGGTTGTTACATGCGTTGCTACAACAAGAAAATCCACGCGTAGCTTCACTGTCATCAGCGACGATGTGTGCCACGACTCCGCCCACACCTGCTGCGCAATCGGAAAAATAACAGACTGGCTTGATGACAACGCTCCCGTGCACTCGCAAGTGACTTTTGTAAGCGATAGAGCAGCGAGCCACTGCAAGAACAGGTCTAAACTACACGAGTTCAGAAAATTAGAGTACCCTGCAGCCAAATGGCTATTTTCCGCCAACGGCAAAAATGCATGCGATGGCGTTGGAGGGCTTGTGAAGCATCAGGCTACTCTACACAACCTGCGACAGCCAGGGGCGGATCCAGAACTCCGTTTTGGGGGGGGGGGGGCGGAAGGATACTATTTTCCCATTCTCTCGTGTGCACCGGGGGGTCCACCCATGTAAAATTGCCCTCCGAGAAGGGGGAGGGGGAGGTCAACTTCGTTTGGGGGGGGGGGGCGGCCGCCCCTGTCACCCCCCCCCCCTTGGATCCGCCACTGGCGACAGCCGGCAAGCATGGCAATCCAAAATGGACAAGACATGTCAATAATACTGTCTCAACATCTCAAAGGGGTCAAGCTGCTCTACTTATATAAAACTGAACTTGTAGAGTTCCTGAATCGGAAGAAGGAAGAGTGGAGCAACGTGCGAGCCGTCCGTGGAATTCAGAAGTGGCACGAATGGCGAAGTCGCAGAACGGAGCAGAACTCGGAACTGACTGTTTTCCGGACCGCGGAAAGCGCAACGACGATCACTATTTCATAACCGCTGCTTGAACATGATGAGTGCCAATGTATTTTTATTTATTTTACAACAATGACAGACGGCGCACCAAGAGACAGACGAAACGAGTGGACAAGCCAAGGTGTCAGCGATTTATTAAAACAGTTACCTAAAAGATGTAGTAATAGTGCTGATCCTCAATCCCACCGAGGTGTTATGTTCAGTTCTTACGTTTACTTCGCGAACCCTGGTATGGTATATCGCTTTGCTCTAGGTATTTACGTTTAAGTTCGCGCGACCGTGCGGTTGCGCGACCCGGCCTCTCCAGTTGCATCCGCCGTTGTTTGGGCTCAATAGGTCGTGTTCGCTATACACGGCGAACAGTAATACACGGCACGTTAAATATGTAATTTCTTTCTATCGTACCTAGAGTCTCGTGCGGGTGGTTGTGTTTCAGTTCGCGCGACCGTGCAGCGGCATATGCAACAATTGAACACGAAGGGCGGGCTCGTCTTAGTTCGCATCTTGGATGCTTCGAACTGCTGTCCTGAGCTACGTGCACTTTATACATGCATTTAGAGCGGTCCAGATGTATAATTCTAACTTGTGCACAAGTAAAAACAGGACATTATGAGAAGTTCTAAACAAAAAAATGGAAGGCGGCCCCACTGCAGCCCTGACCTTGGGCGAACATGTCCACGTGGGGAGGTACATTTCAAAGCGCTGTACTTTTGACGGAAACAAAATGATGCAACATGTTTTTAACGGAAATTTACGAGGGTGTAGAGGAGAGTGATTCCTCAGAATTTTAAAAAGATCGAAGATGTTTTTTTTTTAATTGCATGTTGAAGTTGCGGAACTTTTCAATTTCGAATATGTTTGAAGCGCTGTATATATTTTGAATTATACACTAGAGCAACAATTTATTTTTCGATGAAAGACAAATTTAGGAAGGACATATGAAAAAAGTTTCAGTTTAATATCCTTAACACATAACGATATAACGAGTCACAAAAACGGGGTCAAAACGTTAAAGCAGCCACATTTGTGAATTTGGCACGCGCGATATATAATTTTGAGAATACTGTAAACATTCAAGAATGTAGTAAGTATAATCCACTGCGTCCTGAAAAATCTTCAGTTTTTTGGTAATTTTAGTTTGCCTAATACATGCAGTCAAACTTGACAGAACAGACAAAGCCCGAAAACGGCGTTGCCGTCTTGGGGCACTCGTGTTTTTTTTTTTCTTTAGAGATATTTGTTTTTTTAAGAAAACATTTGTGATTTCGTTCCCTCCACATATTGGGGAGTAACATATAAAAATATGAGGAAAAACAAAAATGCGAACCGGACTCGCGTGTTCAATCTTATCTGAACACACCCAACAGTTATTTGAATTACCGCACGCCAGTGTCTTATGTTTTTACAGACGCCCTTTAGAACTTTTTGAATGAATCGATTTCTTAGCTACTCCTTTGCAGGATATTCATACACCTAAAATTTCTAATCTCCGATAGAATACCCGGAGTTGTCGTAGTCGTTGCCACGTTTCTTCATTTCAGCGTTTTCAGTAGAGTTGCTCATTACATTTGTGCACGGGCAAGCGACGCGTTCTGGGTGATCCTACACCTGTACCTCGTGCTAACATGGGCAGTAATTAAAAGTGAGGTCTACACATTTTGGTGTTTCGCAAGAACTTCGAGTGCTGGATATACCAGAAAACAAACTTCTCAGAGATATTTCTATTCGCTTACCATTTTTGCCGTGCTCTCCAGCGGAAATAAGAATATATCAAATAAAATAAGGGCATTGAAGCATAGTCAGGTAGTCAAAGCTTTTACAATGCGCTTATTATTTTTTTTGTTCCACAAGCGTCTGGTATATCTTCTAAGATGCTCAACTTCCCGTGAAGAAATTAAAAAAAGAAACTGCAACGGTATGCGTCTACGCTCCGTGCTTTCACCGAAAAATACATTTCAAAAGCTTCAGTTTTGGCGTACCACAGTTGTATCTACAATTTGGTTTTTTCCTCAACCAACACTTTAAAGAGGAATTTTAGAGCTGGGATGAATTAAGAGGAGATACCTTTCCCGACATTTGGCACGCGGTCAGTTCTGCCGAAAGCATTAGAGTTGTGGAACTCTGCTTCCTCCTCACCGCTGTACAGAAGCCCAGCTTCGGTTTATACGGTGAAGAATCAAGGAAGAGCAGGAGATGAGAGCGTGCGGGGATGTCAGAGCAACCAGCTTTGTTTGTAATAATTAGTGGGTCGACGGAAGGGCTAACTACCTTTTCTCCTTTGCTTATACTCACTCTTCGAATGTGTTCGAAGAGTTAGCGCACACAAAGGTATCTAGCTTTGGCGTATACCACTGATAATTCCAAGAAGAGCTCGCCACCACGACGTCCCCACTCCCTCTCATCTTTCTTCTTCCTCAGTTTCTCACTGTACACGAAGGGAAGCAGGGCCCGCAACACGTAACATTACATTCATCGGACGCTCTTGATGATCTTGTTGGTCAGCCGTTCATCGGTCAACACCACTGCTGTTTGCAACTTAGTTCTCCAGGCCCCCTTCGCAGATACCATCGGTGCCCTCGTGAAGCCACTGATTTTCCACAGAACAGCTTCTGAAGAAAGGCGGCTGCAGCTGCTGCCTATCGGTAGCACCTATGAATTCCATCACTTCGGGGCTATAATCAACGCACCTAAATTGGGAAGAAATATCGGGCTTCGTAAGCAGGCCAATGAAGTTGGCACAAATGGGCGGTGAAAGCGTCATTCTTACACATTCGCGGCGACATAGCAAACACCACTTTTAGATATTACAATAAACATGAAGAGAAACTTTTTTATTTGAAGCAAGAATCGTGGACATGTTAAGAACACGTCTTGCGTTTCTTCAAACCTGTCAGAGACTTTCTTTTTCTGTGTAAGCCGTAAGCTATGGAAACCCCCGTGTATGCTCTCGGATCATAAAATGCTCAAGCAACAAAAGAAAACGTGCCATTTGGTTTTATCTTCATTAACGCGAATATTATTTAGAAATCGACAAACGTAAACATTCTTCCGGTTTTTAAAGTGTCACTACATAGGCGACCAAATTTCAATAATGGCTGATCGTAATAATGTTCATTTTTATCTTTCAGGAATGTCGAATTGGACACTGCATTGATGTAGTGAACGGGAAATAAAAATGCCATAAAACAATTGTTTGACAAAAGTGTCTTGATATTTACTTTCTGCGCAGAGAGCATTAATGCAATTACTATTCTTATTCTTCACATCCTAATTTGAATGGGAGATGCCTACTATAACTTTTGACAACGTTTTATCACGAAACAAAAACGTGTCATATCTATGCTCTCTTAGTATCGAGTCACATCCGGCGAGTAAGACTCAATCCACTAGTTTTAATTCGTTTAATGGTTCAATAGTAACCGGCAAAGCTTGAAGATGCTAGTTTCAATAGTCGCGAACAACTTAAGAATGACAGCTTTGCGAGTGCTGATTATTATAATATCGTTTTTATGAGAGTGAGGTAAAAACGTCGAAAAACGTCGAAAACGTCGTACCATAAAAACGCCAAAAAACGAATCCCGAAGAAAGAATATTAAACATCCTAAGCCACGTGCTTCGTTCCTTCGGGTGTCTGTGTGTGTAGATTATAAGATCCGGTTTCAAAAAATTTAACTGCCCGAGTTAAACAATAAAAAAAAGCAATGGCACTTGCGTTATTCGTAAGGTGAAACACTGCGACAGCTGAGGTGTGACGTCGAAGTCGCTGAGGTGTAATTTTTGAGCATATGTACTGAAAGGAACGGTAGGTGCCAGCGCGCACCATAGAGCGCGCAAATACGTTTCTTATTAAAGGAATACTGAACCGAAATTTGGAGCTCACTAAACAAGACTGGAGCGATAGGCGAGACGCTGCTGGGTGTGTTCAGAAAAGATCATGCACGCGTGTCCAGTTGACATTTGTCTTTCTTCGTATTTTCTTATTTTTATATGTTACTCCCGGAATGTCTGGAGAGGAACGGAATCACAAAAGGTTTTGCGACAAATAAAAATATAAAGACTATACCAAGGCGGCAAACCTGTTTTTGCGTTTTGTCATTTCTGCCGATTTTGACGGCACATAATAGACACAAAATCAAACAATAGAAAAACTCAAAGATTTTCTCGAATAATAGTCTATAGTGACAATACACGGAACAATTTATACAATTTTGTAAAAAATATATCGTGCATGAAAAATGCAAAAATATGGCTACTTTGACCTTTTTACCTTATGTTTGTGATTTGTTATGTCATAGAGTTTTTAAGATATATCGTTTAAAATTTTTCACAACTTTTTCATATAAAGTCCTATTGTCGATATATAATCTGTCTTTCTGACTTATGAAGAAAAATATTTAGAGTGCTCTAAACATAGCTGTAAACGGGAAGTCCCGCGAATTCAACGTGCAATAAAAAAGAAAAAACATCTTCGATATTTTTTTATTATTTCGGTGAAGCATTCTGCACTATATCGCCCTGTTTTCTCATTAAAAATATGTTGCATTATTTTGTTTTTGTCAGAAATTAAACAGTTCAAAGTGCAGGATTTTGGCTACTTTGACATTTTTAACTTAAAACTAATATTGGTTCGCTGTTATCTCGTAATATTTTCAAGCTTTACTATTTATTTTTTACTCGCATATTCTTCTCAAAAGGATCTATCATAGATGTATATTTTGTTGTTGTCGTTTATAATTGAAAATATTTACAGCGCTTCAATCATGTCTCAATGTAAAATACCCTGGTAATTCAACGTGGAACTAAAAAAAAACGGATTTTTAAAAGAGTTAAATAAAGTATACTGCACCACATTGCCGTGCTTTTCATTAAGATGTTTATTGCTTTAATTTGTCTCAGTCAAAAACACAGAGCTTCGAATTGTACTATGTATGCCCTCCACATCAACATTTTTGTTGGTAGCGGCCGCGGCCTCAATTACTTGTACGTTCTATAAAAGAAAGTTACCATAATTTTATATTTTGTTTAATTTGTGGCCAAGTTCAAATTTGATATATATGACTCTATAAACACATCTATTAAGCAGTAGTTTAAAGCTTCAACTGCATCCGTCCTGTGACGAGGCCGCCCCTCATGCTTATTTCTAAAGCCCTGCCCGGATAACAGTTTGATTATCCGCATCCGATCCGCATCCGCAGATTTTGTATTCGCATCCGAACCGCATCCGCCAACTTTTTACATCATTGTATCCGTATGCGATCCACATCCGGATACTTTGTATCCATATCCGAACCGCATCCGCAAACTGTGGAACCACATCCAACTCACAATCCAACCATTCATTATACATCATAACATCAAGCGTGAATGAAAAAAAAATAAAATACAAATAGCACTTTTTAAGTCGTTTGCCTATCTTTGTACAAAGAAATCTTCGGGTCACCATTCCAAGGGGATGTCATTTTATCATTATCAGTTTCATCGTATTTTTTGTTAAATGCGATCAGCCTTCCCGAGACACTGCACGTCGAAGGAAAAATGATCTCAGTTATGTGATCGTCCTAGGAGTCCGCGACACTCTGCCGGGAGGAAGTCTTCCGCTCTTTTCCTGCCAATGTACTAGCTTTCTAGGGACGACTGATGCCCTGCATTCTTTACTTTTTCTATAGATAGCATTTTTCACGAGATGGAAAGCAGTAACTGAAGCGACCTTCAGTGAGAATCAGATCTTTCTTAAAATCCCTATCGTTTCTTCGAAACGCGTTTTGTGGAAATACGTGTCGTGGACAACTTTTCATGGACATACATTTCATGGACACACGGTTCGCCGACGTTGTACGTTTTGTGGGCACATGCCCCTGTGACGTTTTGTCGACAACGCATTTCTTCATTAAGCCACTAAAAGCTAGCGCGCTTAGGCACGCTTAACCAAACCATGCCCCCTCTCCCCTGTAATCCAGGCTATTCGGAAAAACGTTTGTTACGAAAATAGCAGGGTTGTGTGCGACGAAACGTTTCAGGCTTTTCGATGAACTGCCCGGTGGCATTCAGTCGACGAACTGAATGCCACCAGGCAAAAAGTCAGATCCGGATCAGCGGCTATTCGCATCCGCAGCCCCTGACATCCGCATCCGATCCGCAATCCGCCAAAACTTGTCTAAGTTTTATCCGCATCCGCCAGTTTACTGCGGATATCCGCAGATAATCCGCGGATATTCAGGAAGTTATTTCAAATGTCGCTGCCTGGTGTACGCGTGAACTGAAACACAACTTCAGAGAAACAAAGGAACAGAACAGCCCGGCTTGCGCTCTCGAAGTAAGAACCGAACACAAGTCATCAGTCCCTAGTAGAAGCACGCTAAATACTGTAGTAGCGTGTTTTAAACGTAAAAAACTTGGCTTACTGCAGGACGATAGAGAGGGAGGTTTTATCGGGCTACCGAAAGACATGTTAGAAGCCAAGTCTCGGGACGCTATTCAAAAGTTCTTCAGACTGACCCCCCTCAAACCCAAAAAGGTTAAGTGTGCCGCTCTTAAGTTGATCAGTGGTCTCCAATTGTCTACGTTGGAAAAAGCGTCAGGCAATGAAAGACAGGTTACCTTGATGTGTTCTTCTCTGCAAAAACTCATAAGCCGGGCACGCCTCTGCGCACTATTGTCACAGAGAGGGGATCATGGTAGAAACAAGTGAGCCTATTTTTGCAGAAACACCTGAGCATTCTGGAGATGAACGATCCTTTACTGGTAAAAATTTCGCAAACCATAGTGGAATTTCTTGAGAGGGACATTACAGGGGACGTTGTAGCGTTTTCTGTTGACGTAGAATGACTTTTTTACTCGGTACCTCGCGAGGAGCTGTTTGTTGCTGTACGTGAAATCATCGAGAAAAATGGTGTTGTCGCTACCAAAACGCTTCTGGTGTAGGGTTGGATGGTTTTATGGAACTTCTGAAGTTTTACCTGCAGTCCGCATTCATTCTTTTCGAGAGCGGTTATTATGTGCAAAAGAAGGCATATTTATATGGTCTTGCGTCGCCCCTGTCCTTTGTGACATTTTCTTAGCCAAGTTCGACCGAACTGTTCAGATTGGCTTGGAAGGGAAACAATTGTGGAAGGTTGTTCGGTATGTGGACGACTATCTGGTGCTATGGCAACGTTCTGACAATCTTTTGACGCGCCAGGTTGTTGAAAGTGTGTTAAAAGTGTTTCATGACAACTCAAATGGCTTGAAGTTCACTCACGAACTCCCGGACGGCCAGTTTCTCCAGTTTCTAGACTTGAGACTGCAGTTCACGGGAGACCATGTGTGTTGGAGTTACCAGTAAGGCCGGGCGTCGATTAAAATTTTAACCCGATTAATCGCCCCCTTTAATCGGTTAATTAGTCGATAAATCGGTCTTATTTATTTTTATCCAAATATTAACAGCTTTTTTTGTGCTGAATATGTGATAACCGGCGCAATATACAACTTAGATTATGAATTGATCTCCATGTATAGTTAAGAACAGTATCAGAGACCTTTCACAGAATATTACTTTTGCTGCATGAAGCAAAGATGTTCGTTGATATTCTCTGGAAGCAGCGCCTCCTTTCATTGTTCACAATAGTCTCTGCTGTGCTAAACAGACACTCGAACAACGTTGAAGTGGCGGGGGACATGTGGTAGCCTCTGCACCCATCTGGAGTTCCAAATATATGGTGACCTAAAGTTTGCACTTCATACGGGTGTACTCGTCCACGTCTGCATGATGGAAGTGTTTAATTTTTACCTTTTTTGTTTGTCAAAATTTGTACCGATTAACCGGTTAAAAATTTAATCGCAATTAAAGCATAATCAATTAATCGGTAGGTTAATCGATCAATCGCCCAGCCCTAGTTACCAGCCTCGCTCCAAAGAGGGAATCCTCGCCTACAATTTTGCACATTCCAAATTAGTAAAAAGAGGCATTGCTTCGTCTTGTCTTCATGGTGCACTTCAGAAGTCATGCCACCATGTTATGAGTGACAGCTTCAGCCTGCAGGTTAATCGACTTAAAGATGCCGGTTATTCAACTTCACTTTTGCTTGGAGTTGCCGAGACGCTGCTGAAAAAGATCAAAGGCAAGTGTCAGGGTATATAAAACAAAACAAAAACGAGACCTCAGGTCATTCTTTACCATCACAAAATTTCACATAATTTAGAAAAGGTGGTAAAAGATTTGATGTGTCGCTTGTATTTTCGGCGTCAGGTGTTGCCATGTTCGCAAGGTGTCGTATGCTCCAGACAACGAAAGCTCTCCGTCATACGTGTGGTAAAGATCGAGCTCTCGAGATGTTTGCGAGCGGACGTCTGACTAGTCGCACTGGAAACACACTCGCTGGAGCGAGATAGAAGTCTGCGCTGGAGGACGTAAGGCAAACAACAACTTCTTTGTGACTACACTGAAACTCCTCATCGACCCTATTGTATTCGGCAAGTTCCCTCCTTACGAAGTAGACCCAGTTGTGTTCCGGGTAGTGTCCCGCGTGTACGAGCACTACGAGGAAAAGGAAAAGGAGTGGCCAACGCACGAGGGTCCTTTCACATTACTGTTGGGATGGGTGAGCGAATGGATGTCCAGAGTGGCCGACGCGGAAACGACGGACGTGGTGGAGTTCCTCTCGGACACAGTGCATACCATCATGCGGTCAGTGCATTGCCAGTATCACATCGAAGCAACCTAGGTGCATCGGCTGGCCGCGGATGTTCTTCGCTACATTCTGGTAACGGCGGATAGTGTGGACTCGTGGAAATAAAGTAACAATTCTATTTATTTGCCTTTCTTCGTTTCGTCCGACCCGATAGAAGAAGTCGGACCTCGCTATCGGTCCGGTCAGTTTGATGTTGGCCGAGTTCACGATCGATCTTTAGAATGCGCGATCAATTTTATGTGAACGTTTTCTCGAATGCCTCCAGTGAAATATTTCACGATAATACTTTAAGTAAGTTTAAGATACAGCTGTCCCAACCTATCCTATTAAATGAACCGTATGAGGTCGTCGTAGAGGGATTATATTTTCCATTTAGCACCGACAATGTGACGACGCCGTCTAACGAGATCTATTTGATCAGACCAACGGACGCTGGGAATGTGGAATCCAACAAAATATATTGGAATCTCCGAAAAACAAGACGTCCTCTCATTGGTGAGAAGTTCGTTGAGAAAATTGTTCGATCGAAAAGAAAGTTGTTATTCCATAATCTTCCAGAGAAGCAACGGTTTGCACATGTCGTCTCTCATAGCTAAAAAACTTGGCTGTTTAGAACAAATATTTCGTATAGGTCAGCTTATGAAAGGCCGTCCCGTAGAGGAAGAGACGTTCGATAAAGAGGTTGAGATAGAGATGACAAGGGTTAAACACGTCATGACATAGGACCGAATTGAGATCCTCGAGGGCGCCTACGAATCGGCAGAACACATCATTGACGCGATAAACAGTTTATACCAATCTACACTCAAGCTCGCTCCCTCAAAAATGCTGCTTCGTCATAGCTCCTACATAAAATTTGTAGCGTTGCAGTTGAATCACAATGGATATATAGTGATTAAACAGTACTTGTCACACATGCTCGGATTTGGTGAAAAAACTGTGCATACCTCCTTTGTCGTGGCAGACCGTGAAGTCATGTTATATCCAAATAATTAAATTTTTTCGTATTGCGATATCATACAAGCAGAAAACGTTGGTAATGTGAAAGCCTCACTGGCCCCACTTTTGAGAGTCGTACCTTTCGGGGTGACCAAGCGAAATTAGGTGATACTGCCCAGCGCGCAGCTGACCAATCCGGAAGCGTGCTCGTGGCCTAAGGGTCATCGCGCTTGCCTTCTACGCAAAAAACAAACAACACCAAGGTTTGATTCCTGGCCGCGGATAGACATTTTCGTTGACTCTGTAATCTGATGTTCTGGTAAATTTGACAGCCGTGTTGCTGATTCGAGGTTAGAAGTTATATGCGCGAACCTTCTATACGTCGATTGTTCGAGAAGCCCACGCGTGTACAAAAGGCAGACTTGTGCCCGTTACTTGAAAAATGTAATGGATTACAATGACAAATTACCGAGCCTCAAAGGTAACGGATTACCCTTACAAATTACTTTCACTAAAAAGTAACGGATTGCGTTACTCGTTACGTTACAAATTACTTTCACGTTACTTTTCTCGTACAATTATCAAGAAGGCAATAGAAACAATTTCTATGATTTCAAACATGTTCTGTAACACTACTTTCAATTTCTCACACGCCGGCATTATGGTAGTTCTTGTAAAAATAAAATAATGTATTTAAGAGAAAGAATCTAGGTGCACTCCGTTCGCCTGTAGGCTGAGAAGGCAGCGAATGCTGCAACAACACTCGCTCTCTTGCTAGCCTATGACGACCGGAGATGATACCTTAAATTCTGCAGACAAAGGTATCAATGCGCATGCTGAGTAGCAACGTCTACCTCCGCTAGGAGATCAAAGACAACGCCTTCTCGGCGTTGTCTTCTTTATCTTTGTTTTTCGTATATTTGTATATGCTTTGCATGTTTATCTAGTGTTTTATAGTGATCGCTCAGACAAAAATTGTGTTTTCTTTTCGGTTATTCTCCTCTTCAGGATGTTTTCTATTTTGTTGAACTTACTATCTTCATGCTGCTGAACTGCCTGCTCATATTGCTCGTTTTTGTATTGTGTTCATATTTTTAAAATAGTCACGAATAACTTAAGTAATTTGTTACTAATATTTGTAACGAAATTACATTACAAATTACTGCCGGAAAAAAGTAACGTGGCAATTACAAAATTACTTGAAAAATTAACGGACTACAAGAAATGCGTTACTTGTAACGGATTACTTCCCAAGTCTGACGAAAGGGGCTTCGCGTGGCAAGCCGCAGTCAGTCTCGCCCCGGCGTTCGATCCAGCTGTTTCGCCGACTTCGACGCCCGCGACGCTCTGTTGTTATCTTCAGTTTCATTTTGTTTTGGGCACAAGTTCGCCCCATTAAACGTTTAGTTTCTTCAGTTATCATCGCCTCATCAATTGTCATTCGTGACAATATCATATTCATTTAATATTTTTTTACACTAAATGAGGGTGATCGTAAAGGAAGTCAACACCATCAGTCTGGAGCTCGTTGGTGAGGAATGAACATACATTTCATTTCTAGAAGAATCCGGTCATGTCGCAGCCACTCGGAATTTGAGAAAATGCTCGTAAAATCTGCACCGTGCTGTGTGGACCATATTTCTGCTTCCTGAGAAAAACATTTGCCGCATTTTGTGTCCGGGCCTTTGTTCCAAGTGGAAGCGGTCTACTGTCCGACATCTATCAAAGAATATCACCGGTGTTTACAAATCGAGCGGCTCCGTACCTCAGTCGAAAACTCGTGGACACCGGCAGAGACGTAGCAGAGCGCGTCAGGCAAGGTTCCTCGCTTCGGGATGCCCTCAAGAAAGGAATTGGCTAGACGTGTCGAAACACGAGGAACGAGCTTCTGCAAAAGCTCTCCGGTGAAGCTAATGAAAGAAAGAAGTCCGAGAAATCTTCCTCTGCTGCCCAAGAGAAAAAAGTAGGAAGGTTCTAGACATTTTTGTTACCTAGAGAATGCCGAGCGGGAGTTTTACCCTCCACGAACGATACTGTTTGTGTACAACCGGTGAACTAGAACTTTTCTCGCTGCCGCCTACTTTGTTTGCCCTGGAAAAATGGGAATATCTTGAGTTCTTTCCCGTCGCTAGTGCAACCTCCACGTCCGTTTTGAAATTTCCAGTCTTTTCTTTGGTTTCAAACTTTTGCGATTTGAAATCGAGCTTCCTTCACATTCAGTCTAAAATCGTTCGAGCCAATGGCGATCCTGCGAGCACTGTTGCATCCGACGGGTCGGTTACGAACGATAAAGTGATTCCGGTTCAGGCCTTCGGAAGCTCTCTCTTTCAGAACCTAGACGGTTATCTGAATCAAACTCTGCTCATTCAGTACGAAAACTTTGCCTATCATTCATATCTTGATATTCTGCTTAACGGAAACCAGGTAAGTACAGGTCATATTCTCTCTGCGACGCTCTACGACAAAAACCCAGTGAGTACATCGGAAGGCTGTAAATTCCGGCGGGTGCCAAGGGACTCACCGCTTGCTTCAAGCGTACCGAGGGATCTACCCTTTGCGATCTGTTCTGTCCGATATTCAGCAACATTTGCCAGCAAGAAAAGCTCCTACTTAACGGTGTGGACACACGCATCGTGCCGCGACAAAATACCGAAGATTTCAGACTCTTGGCTGCTTTGACAGTTCAACAAAAGCAGATTGTTCAGCTTCCTCGCGTCGTTCTGCACATTTGACGAGTCCAAGTGGCCCCGACGGTGCTTGTCGGAATCGAAAGGCTCCTACAATCTACTCCAACATCATACCTGTTTCTTGGAGTGGAGATCAAAACCGGAACCGTTTCTTCCGTTGTGTCACATATATCGTTCTCGACGACCTCTATCCTCATCGGGTTCCACCTAAGCTCGTCGTCGCGTTCATAAAAAGTGAATCGTTTTAGGGAAGTCGCGAACGTGACCCCTTCAAATACGTACACTCCAACCTGAAAACGGCCGTACTGGACGTCGGTGTGTTTCAGCAGACGGAAAATATCAATTTTAATCAGGGTCTTTATATGAAGGCCTCTATGAACTTTCTGCATCGACTAAATCGAAAATATGTTCCGTTCTCTAAAAGCGCCTTCTCAAAAAACTATTTTTTTCTCTCTACTACACTTTGAATCCCGACAGGGAAGAGCAGAGTTTATGTGCGATCCTCACAGCCGATTTCTTTTTCTTTTTTTTGAAATCCTTGAAGTGTTCTTTTGGTTTATTGGTGAAAACGGCTTTACTCTATATTTCGGCGGCGACTTCAACATAGATATATGCATGCTCCCTCTTATCATAAACAAGAACTGATGTCTTTATATCAATCGTATGGGTTGTCCAATGTTATTCTTCAACCTACTCGTGTAACACCTGTACATGAGGCGTTACTAGACTTATTTTTAACAAACATTTCTACGTCGGAAGTAATTGCCGGAGTAGTTGGAGAAACAATTAGTGATCACCTTCCGATATATATAATTTCTAATTTGAGCTATAACTTCAAAGAAACTCGTTGTCTTGAAGTATACTTCAGGAATATAGCGCTAAAAACCTTGAAAGTTTTGAACACCATATGAATTTTGTAAACTGGAGTGTGGTACTGTCCAGCGTGTCGGCAGATGAGGCGTTTGATTGTTTTCTTGAACAGTTTAGAATCGTGTACAACCGCTGTTTTCCTTACAAATTGCAAAATGTTTCCCGAAAATCTCGTAAACCCTGGGTTACGACAGAAATATTAAGAACGATAAATAAAAAAAAGCTCTTTACCACCAATTTGTGCGCACTAAAGACGCAAGTATATTGTCTAAATTCAAAAAGGAACGAAATCAGCTAACAAAGAATTTAAGGCAAGCTAAACGTGCTTATTTTAACAATTTATTTCTAGATACTAAGCGACCAGATGTTATGAGAAAAAAGTTGAATGGCATAATTAAGCAAGGATTGCATCGGATCACAGAAATGGAAATCGGAGGTGTTAACTTAACGGGATCCACTTTTGCGGAAACATTCAATGAGTATTTTGTTAACCTTGTTCAAAGTGTACACTATGCGGATGCTTCTAGATATGTGCAGAGTATTTCTCCTAGTCTCTTTTTCTTCCCAACTGACGAAGATGAAGTTTACTCAGTTTTTCGAAATTCGAAGAATAGTAAAAGCACTGATATATATGACCTTCAAATTAAACCTGTAAAATATATATTGCGGTGCATTGCTCCCTGTCTGACGTACATTTTTAATCTGTCACTAGAGAATGGAACTTTTCCAAAAAACCTGCAGGTGGCAAAGGTAACGGTACTGTACAAAGGTGGGGAAAAACACCTTGGGAAATTTTAGGCCAGTGTCCGTTCTACCAGTATTTTCTAAAGGACTAGAAAATATTATAAATTACAGGTTGTATAGTTTTTACAGGTTTTATAGTTTTTTTGAGAAATATATCCTTACCGATTCTCAATATGGATTTAGAAAAGGTAGATCTACAGAACTTGCATTATTAAAGCAAAAGGAGCTAGTCTTAAGCAATATAGAAAATAAGCTGTTAACATTTGGAGAATTTATAGACTTTTCAAAGGCTTCTGACCGCCTCAATCATAATACTTTGCTCCAAAAGCTTTATATGTACGGTGTGCGTGGTAGATCCCTGAGTATAGTTAAAAGTTATCTTCAGTATCGCTACCAGTGCGTTGAAATAGATAAAAGGCGATCTCAATTGCAGCCATTAACAGCTGGAGTGCCACAAGGTAGTATTTTGGGACCACTCCTCTTTAACTTGTATGTCAATGACATAGTAAATATTGATGACAATGTACGTTTTATTATTTACGCGGATGATACCAGTGTATTTTTTTCAGGTACGGATACTGAGCAGATTACAAGTACCGCGAATAAATTTCTAGATAAACTAAATACTTGGACAGTGTCTAATTCCTTGCAAATTAATTGTAGTAAAACTAAAGCCGTTCTTTTTAGAGCAAGAAATACAAATTGCTTTCATACCTCTGCTCTCTCCCTCGGTGCAAATAAGATAGATATAGTCGAAAGTGTTAGAGTTTTGGGTGTAATATTTAATCAATACATGCTATGGGATGAAATGGTACATTATACATGTCAAAACCTCTCAAAGGTCGTAGGTGTTATGTACAAACATCGTCATATACTCCCAATGTCAGCAATGCTTCTTATATATCATCCTTTATTTTATCTGCATTATAATTACTGCTTTTTGGTTTGGGGGAATACAACGTCCGCAAATCTTAAGCAGATGCAAATTCTGCAAAAAAAGTTATGCGTATTATATGCCATGCTGCATGTGATGCTCATACAATACCATTGTTTATAAAACTTAATATTGTACAGATTTCAAATTTCTATAATTATAAACTTTGTATTGCCTATAGAAAGTCTTTTCATCGCAAAGAAAACGTATTTCTGTCTATCTCACAGATTACAATTAGAGACACGATTTATGATATACGCAGCGCGGATACGTGGCTAGTGCCGCACTCCAGAACAAATTATGGAATTCAGATGTTGCGAAATACTCTTCCTTGTCTTTTAAATCGTTTGAGGGAATTGAACATAGAACTTTTGACTTCGGTAAACAAATATTTGCTTTCATTTTTTGTTGAGCCTTCAGTGTTAGTGTAGGTGCATGACGTGTGGTGATTTTCATTTTTCTTTGCTTTTGTTTTATATCAAACGAATAATTACATAAACCATTTCTTTTTTTGTGTTAACTGTTTTGCGTGCTGTCTCGGCTTCTGCTGAGGGGAGATGGAGACCTGTCAATCAACTGTTACGTTCCTTTTTTCTGTTTTCCCTCTCAAAATGGAGAAAAATAAAGTATTTTGATTGATTGATTGACGTGAGACCCACCCTGATTGTCAAGCAAGACATAAATTAGGCAATAACGATCCTGTTCATGTCAGAAACACCACGCGTTTTGGAAACTGACAAAGAAAGACGGATCAGGATCGCTAATTAAAGAAATGGAAGAACACGAATTTTATTCGGACTTTACAGGAAACCAATGTACGCGTCCCTGGTTTCTCGGTACTTTCTCCTGCGACGAGATTGGCCAGGAGAGACCAACCCAGGGTCTTTACGTGCTTAACACGGCACCGTAATCATCTTCCGGCGAACACTGGTTTCTTTTTTTCGTATCTCCAAAGGACAATTCGAGTAGTTATTTTTGACAGTTTTGGTAAGATTCCAATACGCGAAGAATTTTACGACTTTATCGAAAACGGTTCCCGCTTCTTCTACAACAAAAAGAGAATTTAAGAATTCCGGTCAAGTACGAGTGGACTTTACTGTCTATGCGTAGGAGCTCTCCTGTGTTGCGGTGTACCAGTCGGCAAATGCACCAACACGTTCTTGCCAACCGATCATCGGCGGAACGATAGTTTGATACCTGTACTTATGCGGAAACGATTTCCATCTCCCCAGTTAGAGCTATCATGCTGCAGCGTTTTGTAATCTCTTTTCAGTCAAATAAAAGACAAATACAAAAGTAAAGCATGAATAGTTTTCTTGCATGCATTCATGGGCATTGAAAACGCTTTACACAGAACCAGCTAAGAACCAGACATGAATACGCACTTTCAATATAACATATGATAAGCATGCATAAACGCAATGACATTTTTATGTGGGGCAACATTTTCAAGCGTCTAATTAATAAAAAAGAAAACTTGTCAATATACACTTTTAAAATAATAAAAATACAGTGTGAGAATTACATTTTCATCGACTACATAGGGTGGTGGCGATATTTCCAAGATTTGAAACATATTAATAGTAACAAAATAAATAAACTGCCGCAGTGACACCTTTAGCGAACTCACAACCTGTTGTCTCGGAGGACGACATTTCCCAGAGTCAGAAATGTCCGTAAGGAAGTGTTGAAAGTCCATTGTTTTCGATAAAACGCTTGTTGTCAAAAAGTTCAATCCAATTTTTTCTACGACGATGTTTTTGTTTTCATTTTGTTTTAGAGCAATGATTCTCTGAGTTGTAGTGTGCAGAGTTTTGGTATCGAGAGTCTGAAGGTACAGATTGTAAGTTAGCTTACGTGACACTTATCTTTTACTCATTCAGCCCTCAGTGTTCTTCACACTCTAGATCGAGCGCATGCCGCCGGCGTTTTCTCGGACAATAAAGCAAGAAAAGATTACGCAACAACCGTGCAAGTGATTCTTTGTTACCTCTTTGTGTTTATTAAATTCGTACCAGCAATCTGAACTCCACCGATGGCAATCGCTGTGCGTGCCCCGCCACTTCGAGGCGGCCGAAAGGTATGTGATGGAGGCGAAGGCGAAAGTCTTCCTCGTGTAGTTGTATAGGCTCCGTGGTACGGATATTTTCGCTCGGCCTGTGTCGTGAGTTATTTATGTAGTTAAGCAGTGACATTTGTCAGTGGTCGTTGGAAAGATCAGTCGGCTGATGCATCGGTCGGTTTGTCAATTTCGAGCAGCGGCCATTTTAGACGGCCGACCGTCTCTGGCGGGTCGGTGGGTCGCTCCAAGAACGCGAGTCCACCTTCCGCTAGTCGATTCGTAGCGGGTCCCACGGAGCTGAATGTTGCCTCCCTCGGGGATTTCGGAAAGCATTCAGGATCTACTAGTGGAATTCACCATGTGTTATGGTCCACCGGTCAGTTGTGTTCACGGCTTAGTGCGAATTTGGTTTAGCGGAACTGCATTGTCTAAAAGCGAACGCCCGACTCTCTTCTCCCCACCCAGCCCCCAACCTCTTCGGAGGGTCATCACCACCACTATTGGCCGTTTTTTTGTTTGTCATTTGTTCGTACAAATGGTTAATAGGGAGTTTTCGTAGATCGTTTCCGCTGTGCCCCAACGTTCTGCGCAACCCACTACGAGGTTCAGGATTCTGCAGGCAAAGCTAGCGTTGCGCATGCGCAGTACTGGCGTTTTCGTTCCGGAGAGCGTAGCGGAGGTGGGAAAACAGTCTACGAAAACTCCTAATTACCACGATCCGGGAGCCCCGTTCCCAAGTCCGACTAGAGCGAACAGGTGCGTTCTTTTACGGCCCTCGAATGAAGGGTTGTTTCTCCCTTCCACCGCAGCTCGATGTGGCGGCTGAGACCTTACCCTTCGTGCAGCGCTTCAACTCCTGAAGGAGGTACCCCGGGCTTCTCAATAATGGCCGCCAGCTTTCTCACTTTGATAACACTTCGGCGCACGCGCAGCCAAAGCCCGGCGGCCTCAATGCTTGTACGGCCGTACTGCCCTGGCTGAATTTCTCATCTACCAAGGACACACCAGACACCCCGCTTTTCGAACACTACACTGTTCGCCTGCGCGCGTTGTATTTAGTCTACAGGTAGCTTACCATCAACGTACATTTTTAAATATGGTCACTGACGAAGTGGTGTTCTCATTTATTAAAACCCTTACTCGTATAAAAACAAAACAAGACTCCCGAATCACCTTTTTATGATAAGTATATCACCGACACCCGAAACCATGAAGTTCAGTACTGCTATATGAAAAACTGGGCCTGCTTTTTTTTTTCCTTACAATATTTTTTTGGCAACTATCCTTACGATGGCTGCCATTGAAAACTGTATGCCCCCACTCCCCGGACCATTACCTTCGTCTTGCTTCCGCTTTCTCTTTGCTTCCGACACCACAAAAGACCCCTTTTGAAAAGTCCGTGCGATTCCCTGACCGCCATTGCTTGCTCACCTACTCCCTGTGACAGCGTTCGGCGTATGCTCGGCCCAGCTCGTGTTGAAAACGAGTGCAGCGTCAGCAATCTGTGAGCACTCGGATACAGTCACGTGCTTTGTGTACTGTTAAGTTTGAAGGTTTAATTTTGTGTGTGTGTGCTCTTTGTGCATGCTTTGCGGGTCGATTTCTTTTACCCTGCCGAAGGGCGCGGGGTAAAATTTTATTCGTGGCAGCTTCCCTTTGAAGCGATCGAGCTCTCTTCTACGGGTCTTTCGACGAGGACGTTTCTCGCGGGGTTTCCGTACTACGTTTCTCGTGGGGTATTGTATTATTAGCCGTGCATGACGCAGTCGGCTGTTGTTTCTTTTCTTTTGTACTTTTGGTACGCGTGGCATGAAATCTTACACTTGAACGCAGCCCGCCATCAGGCACTGGTGCCCGCTCACGTAGGCACTTGAATGCACCTGGATCTGGGCATGGGTACTCCACCGTGGTATAGGACACGTGAGCGCACCTCGCCATGAAGCACCGGAGCTTGCTCACGTCCGCACTCAGGGTGTACTCTGTCCGGTCACGTAGGCCGCGAGTGCTCAGTGCTCAGTGCTGTGGACTGGGGTGTGTAGGTCATTACTTCTGTAATCTCGGGGCCTGATTGGGTGCTGGCTAAAGAGAAAGAGGATCCTCGCGCCCCTATAACTGGAGAAGCGCGAGAGCCTTAAAGGAGATTCGGCTCTGGGACCAAAAAGGGTTGAGGGTTTACGCTTTTAACGCATGTTTTTCTTCTCCTGTATATACTTTGCCGTTGTAAATAAACGTGTCCACATTTGTCGCTAAAAGTCTGCCCTGTCGCAACGTGTTCGGCAGGACCGAACAACTTTTTGTTTTATTCTGCCACTTCCGGGTGCTGTTATTGTTGTTGATCTCCATCTCGGCAGCACCACCTCCTTCGGAAAGTTGACTGTGCCCACCAAAGGGCTATCATCAGTGTTGCTTGACTGTCTTTTGAAAAGGTTCTTTTGTAACGGGCCCCAGCTCCTTTATCGCCTTTCTCGGTCCATTTAGTTGGGCAAGAGCGTCGCCACGATTGCCGTCGTCGAGAGAGACTATTCCTACGTATTTTGTACCGACTGCAGGATTGTTTTCTTTTTTATTACTATGTTTTTTTCGTCTGGAATTGAGTTTGCCAAAATGTATCGTATAGTTTGCGAAGTATTTCCAGTTCATTTTTCTCGTTCCGCACATATGAGGCGATTGTACAGGGTGTCCCCCAAAACAATTTACAAATTCTTTTTTTGTCGTTCCCTCGATTTTAAATTTGGGCGTGATTTTCAAAGTGTTCTTCAATTAGCACAAGGCAATCCTAGTTTCTGTCCAATAAAAGTCTTTAACAAGTTCACGAAACGCTCACTACTTAATAAACCCTCTTCGGTTCCAAAACGCTATGGAATTTTCGTCCGGCGTGTTACTCGGTTTAAAGAGTGCTGAACCGAAACTTGGATTTCGTAAAATAAGGCCGCAGTAGCGTAGAACGGGACGCTACTGAACTCCAAAACATCTCTCATGCATCGATATCTCAAACGGATGGCCGTCTATTTGGAAAAGAAGGGCGCGATCAAGCGAGGACTATGACGTCACGATCCTCCTGGAACAGTTGAGAATGAGGAGCAGCGGCCTCGCTTCTTCCTCCTCGCTTCGATTCACCATCTCGAGGGGACGAAGCGAAGAGGAAAAGGAAGTGAAATTGTTACGTCGCATGTCTCGTCGGCCTTGTCGGCCGTGTTCAATCGCTCACTTTGGCAAAAGCTTTGGCCATCCGTTTTAAATATCGCTGTATGAGTGATGTTTTGGGGTTTCGCAGCGTCTCGCCTATCACTCCAGTTTTGTTCTGTGATATCAAAATTTTGGCTCACTATCCCTTTAATAAGAAACGTATTTGCGGACTCTATGGTGTAAGCTTGCACCTACCAATAATCTCAGCCCATCTGCTTTGAAATGACACCTTGGCGGCTCCGACGTCACATCTCAGCTGTAGCTGTGTTTCACCTTACGAATAACGTAAGTGACATTACATTTTTTTATTGTTTAACTCGGGTATTTCTATGTTTTGAAACCAGATCTGATAATCTATACACACAGTCACCGTAAGAAACGAAGGGCGTGGCTTAGGATGCTTAATATTCTTTCTGCGGGATTTGTTTTTCGGCATTTTTATCGTACGACGTTTTCGACGTTTCTTGACGTTTTTACCTCACTCTTAATAAAAATGATAGTATAATATTAAGCACTCGCAACGCTGTCATTCTGAAGTTGTTCGCGACTATTGATACCTGCATCTTCGAGCTTTGCCTTTTACTGTTAAACCATTAAACAAATTATAGCTGAGAGGATTGGGTCTTACTCGACGTATGTTTCTCGATACAAAAAGAACCCGGATATGACACGTTTTGTCTCGCAATAAAACGTTGTCAAAAAGTTACAGCAGGCATCTCCCATTGAAATAAGGGTGTGGAGAATAAAAACTTTTATTCTCCACACCGGTATTTGAATGAAAGGTAAATTTAAAAACACTTTTTCAAATATTGTTTTATGAGATTTTTATTTCTATCCCATTACATTAATGCAGCGTCCAACTCGACATTCCTGGAAGACAAAAATAAACATTATTACGATCAGCCATTATTAAAATTTAGTCGCCTATGTAGTGACACTTTACAAAGCGGAAGCATGTTTACGTTTCTCGATTTTTAAATAATATTCGCGCTAATCAATATAAAACAAACAAGATACTTTTTTTTTGCTGAAACGTGTTACGTTTTGTGGGCATACATCAAGTTTTCCATAGCCTGCCGTTTACACAAAGAAAATTGAGTCGCTGACGGCCTTTTTAAAGAAACGCAAGACGTGTTCTTATCATTGTTACGATTCTTGCTTCAAATAAAAAAAGTTCATCGCCATTTATATTCTAATATCTGAATGTGGTGCGTGCTGTGTCGCCGCGAATGTGTAAGAATAACGCTTTCACCGCTCATTTGCGCGAACCTCATTGGCCAGCTTACGAAGTCCGACATTTCTTTCCAATTTAGGAGTGGTGCTTATAGCTCCGAGGTCATTGAATTCATCGGTGCTACCGATAGGCAGCAGCTGCAGCCGCCTTCCTACAGAAGCTGTTGTGAGGAAAGTCAGTGGCTTCACGAGGGCACCGATGGTATCTGCGAAGGGGGCCTGGAGAAACAAGTTGCGAACTTCGGTGGTGTTGACTGATGAACGGCTGACTAACAAGATTATCGAAGAGCGTCCGGTGAATGTAATGTTACGTGTTGCGGACCGTGCTTCCCTTCGTGTACAGTAAGAAACTGAGGAAGAAGAGGAGATGAGAGAGAGCGGGGCCGTCATGGTTGCGAGCTTCCTTGGAATTTTCAGTTATATACGCCAAAGCTAGATACCTTTGTATTTGCTAACTGTTCCAACACATTACAAAGAATAAGTAGAAGCAAAGGTAGTTAGCCCTTCCGTCTACCCACTGATCGTTCCAATCAAAGCTGGCGCCTCTGACATCCCCGCACGCTCTCATCTCCCGTTTCTTCCTCGGCTCTTCACCGCATAACACCGAAGCTGGGGATCTGTACACGGTGAAGAGGAAGCAAAGTTCCACAACAGTAGTGCTTTCGGCAGGACTAGCCACGTGCGATTTGTTGGGAAACGTTGTCGCCTCTTAATTCATCCCAGAGCTAAAATTCCTTCTTTCAATTGTTGGTTGAGGTAAAAAAAATAATGAAAAAAAAATGTAGATACAACTGCGGTATGGCAAAACTGAAGCTTTTGGAATTTATTTTGCGGTGAAATGCACAGAGCGTAGACGCATACCGCTGTAGTTACTTTTTGAATCACGTGAACTCGCACGTATTAGAAGATGTGCAAGATGGTTGAGAAACAAAAAAATTGTACGCGCGATTTTAAAGGTTTTGCTACTTCAACTGTGCTTCGGTTCCTTATTTTATCTTATACATTTGTTATTTCCGCTTAGTGCATGGCGAAAATAGTTAGCAAATGCAAATATCTCTGACTAGTTTGTTTTCTAGTATACTCAGCACTGAAGTTATCATGAAACTCCAAAATGCATAGTCGTAATTTTAATTACTGCCCATGTTAGCACAAGGTACAGGTGTAGCGATCACCCAGAACGCGTCGCTTGACGGAAAATGTAATGAGCAACTCTACTGAAAACGCTGCAACGAAGAAACGTGGCAACGATTGCGACAACTCGGGTATTCTATCGGAGGTTATAATTTTCAGGTGTATGAATATTCTGCAATTGATTAGCTAAGAAATCAATTCATACGAAAAGTTCTAAAGGGCGTCTGTAAAAACATAAAACACTGGCATGTGGTAATTCAAACAGCTGTTGTGACTCGATTGCAAATTTTATAATGAGACTGGAAGGTCAAATGATTTGGTTAAATGAGGAACTACATATGACTGCATGGATTGTTAGTATTAATGATATCTTATTGCAAAAATTTTTCGCGGTCAGCTAAGAACACATATTAGAGAAATATGCTTCCGAAGCGCCCGATGGACGTCGCTTGCAAGAGTTTTGATCTATAGCCGTTCTTTGCCTAACAAAACTCGTAAAACGCTACATAGCGAAAAAATGTTTGAATGCAATTTATCTTGCGAATCATGATTAATTATATGATTGTTTCAAGTAGCGCACGTCTCTTGTGAAAAGTAAATCTGAAAACTAAATGAGCCCCTTTGAAACTGAAAGATATTCCCCGGGGTGTCACGCCCGCCTTCAGATTATGAAAGGTCAAAACCTCTCAGTTACAAACGTAAGTGGTTAACAAAGTTTGTTTTCTGGCTCTAAAGAAGCGGGATAAAAAAGTTGATAATGAAGAAGTGATACGCTTCACGCTAAGTTAATGGTAAAAGAATATTGGAAAACGCGCAACCTACGTATCGTTTATCCCATCTATCGCAGACCATTCCGTCGGGTCCATATGCATCGGTCGGAGACATTTCCATGATATCGAAACGATCAGCATTGATATCATTGGATTCGACCTCGTCACAACACTCCACTCTGCATGTGCGTTGGTTGATCGACGTCTGGAGTCAAAAGAAACAAAGATGGCGTAGATAATTACATAGCCACCGACATGAACAGAAACACAGCGCGTAATTTGTAACCGTAAAACTTCTTTCTTGCCGATTTGGTCCTCGGCCGCAATGCGTCATCAGTCTAATCAGGCCGTAATTTGATCGGCTGCGAGGCAAGTAATGAGATGCACAGAACTGGCCACGCCTAGTGTTATCTTAAGATGCCAGTGTCTATCGTTCGTTCACATCTAAGCGGGCAGTACGGTGGAAGCTTCGTGCTCGTTGATCTAGTCGTGAGGCTCTTTTGCCACGTGATCACACTGCCGCCCATGCTCACGAGTAGAGAGCAAGGTCAGGTGATGAAAGGGAGGCGACTGATTGGTCCGGTGTGTGCTGAACTCCCACCGCACTGTCAGCCTAGGTTCGAACGGAAGTTTGCAGACATATAACTTTGAAATATTCGCAACGGTTATGTGTCCCGTTTGTTAATTGGCGCCTGAAACGATGCTGCATTACGAAACTGGGGATTTGAAAACTCGCCAGACGCAAGGCTTTGGTCCAAGTTTACTGATCACGCCGATTTGCTAGACCTCACGATGACTCAGCTCGTTTGTTCGCCATGGTCCAATCAGCGCGCTCTGCGAACTTTCGGCTCAAACTTATGACTCTAGAGGGTCCTTTTGAGAGCTGCTAAGAACCCATTCAGTTGATGGCTTATTACTTGATAATTCTGAGTTTGATGAACATGAACACAACCCATTGTTGGCCTTTCGTATCAACCATTTGTTATTTTTATTTTGTTATAAGCCCGTCAGCGTCTTGGAAGACCAATGAGAGTTCCGTCACTGATAGCTCAAGAAACGCGTGAGCGCTGCAGATCCGAGCATCTTATTATCCCTCCGCAGAAAATCACATGGTGGCTTTGACCGACAAGAGAGTGCGCAACTAATCCCAAAGTGAGATGCGTGAACATATTAGGCCACACCTTCAAGCCTCTTCTGAAGCAGTCACTGATTGTGGTAGAAACCCAAAATAACATATGACTGAGAAACTTTTTTACAACACATGCGGCAGTAAAAAACCCACATCTACGGAAAATATACTAACCCTATGTTGCTTTAGCAGGGACCACATGGAAGCTAGTCACCTTCTTTAAATGTTCATGAAGTCGAAGACCTATTTCTCAACGGGTTTCTTTCCTTACAAATTTTATACTTTTTTTCTGCAACGGCTATGCAATCCTAGCTACTATACTCAAGAGGGGAATGGACACCAAACGACTAAAGTTCGTTTGAGCCTATTACAGGATACCAGCAATACGTAACTGGAACGAAGCAATA
>JAZHYW010008935.1:0-63892 GCA_037355805.1 Ixodes ricinus | reverse complement strand
AAGAGTTTTCTGCTCGAGGCGGTCACGCCTTGGGTCGTGCTATTTGTCCAACGAACCTCGTATGCTTGCTTGTGCCGTGTCAGCCCTTGCAATGGGCTGGTCAGCATGCAAATGAACGACTCACTGCCACAACGCTGCACCGTTACGCTACCAATTGTGTTCTGAGGTGTCATGGCTTGGCATCTCGTCCAACGTCGCTTGCGCTGCTTGACATTGCCGCAACGTTGTCTGCGGCCCTGACGCAATGTTTGGGGTCGGAAACGCAACGCGTAGTGAGCATTCCGGATGTGCATGGTTGCTGGGTATTTGCCTAATGGCACCGCTGACGATTCTTCTTTGCTGTTTCTTCAATTGCAGTTGAGAGGTTCCTGGAAGACGCCAAGAGGGTGTTTGAACAGAAATGGAATTCGCCTGCTACGGTGAGTCTTGTCTGCATCAGCAGTTTTCCCTCGTTTGGCCATTGGAATGTTTGTCATGTCCTACAAGAACTGTGCATTGGTCTAGTGGCATTTAAGATGCATATAAATTAAATATTGGAGCCATGTGCTAGGTCCACCAACACCTCGGTATTGGTGAACGGCACTGTGCTAATAACATTTGAAACCGGTAACTTTGCATCTTTTAGCCAACCAGGAAAAATACTCCAAGTTAACTTCTCTGTCTTCCCCTCCTGTCTCTTCTTCTGTGGCATGTCTGTTGAAGATGTTATGTGTAGTATTCAAAGCCTTTGCTTGTTTGCAGAGAGGACCCACAAAATTAACTGTCATGCATTTTGTCTATACCAAAATGACGCTGAATTACGGTACATTAAGGGCTCTCGGAGTTCCTCAAACACCCAGTTTTCCAGAAGAAATTTGGAAGTTATGCTAACAGAATTGATTTCGTCTCATTGTCTGTTTTTTTGTTGTTGTTGTTTTTTTTACAAAGTTTGCATTGTGTGTGGTTTTTTTTTCATCTTGCCTCATTTGTTACTCGCCTGATGTCCTTTTCCAAGCTCAGGCCACATACAAATAACAAAGCATACTGTAGGTCTCCATAGGCGCAGCCTGACTGAGTTATATTTTTGTGCACTGTAAACACATCTTCAGGTTTTGTGAATGATATGGGAATAAGTTGTTAAAAACCTTTGTGTCCTTTAGGGAAATCACCTTCTTTTCTTTTTTTCCCACTGCTAACAACTATGATAACAGCTGCCACAACGTTTTTGTTTTTGCTGATCTTGCCCCCCTTTCCTTTGTCGCATGTCTATTGTCTTGAACTTCAGGGCGCAGAATACAAGATGGACAAGCGCATAATTTGCCCAATTCAGGGTTATAAGTAGGGTTACATGTTTTTGGTATATACCAATAAACCTGTGAAAGTAACCTCCCAGCCGATTTTATCGAAGTTGGGGAAAAAATGAAAGACCTTGATTTGGGGTGAAAAACCTTGATTTAGAGCCGTCGATGAAGGAGAAAAATAGAAGCTTCACGGGAAGAAATCTTTTTCTCTAGTTCTATTTTGTCTTGACCGAGAACACAGCCTGCATTGAACTGTCCGTGAGGCTGCTTTCTTTGGGGACCATGCCGCTTATTTCGTTTTCTGCTCTTGTCAGTACCAGGATGTTTTTCAAGCGTTCGAGCTTTGCGCATGTTCCTTAGAGGTTGGGGAACTAAATGCCCCTTCCTGTGTCCCGTTTTCTTCGATGTTATGCAAGACAGACGCCAATGTTTTGTGCGACACCAAAAATAGACACTGAAAAACACGGAATCTGTAGGAAAATATAAATCCTAAGAAGCATTCCTGAATTTGAAGCAAAACGAATCCCCATTACATAAAACCCTAATTACAAATATAAAGTATATAAAAAAAATACTTTTTTTTAAGGCAAAAATATATTATGCATTGCCAAACACTCATTTTTATGCAAATGTGGCGCTATACTCTGTTCACCATTAAGGTGAGACTAGAAGCTCCGCCTTCTGCGTGAGCTCGCTGGCTTCCGCAATGGTTTGGTTGCGCGTGCCTGCGCTTTCACACTTGTGTTAGCAAGGCAGAAAGCTCGCCCTGAAGGTGGAGCTCCTAGTCTCATCTTAAGTGTGAACGGAGTATTGTGGTCCGAACCACATGCCAAAGTTTCAGAACTAACCTTTATCTTATTAAATAGTTATGAGGCCTGCTTCAGACGGGGCAATTTCTCTCGGCATCTTGACGGTGTAACACCAGCAACATGGGCCACCCGTGTTCACGCACGGCAACCGAATTGCTACGATTTGCCGTCGCCATAATTAAATTTTAATTAATTTTACTATTTAGACACAGAGTGACGTGCTATAAACATGTTTTTATATCTTTAAACAGTTTTGAGAATACTAATTCATTTTACTGAAACAATTCGTTCCCAAAAACAATCCATTTCAAACCAGAACCCAGTCTTTAGTTGTCATCCTCACCACCACAGGGCTGTCAAGTGAAAATGTTGCGTCCTTGATATCACGTCCGAGTTGCTTGTCTGTTTTGAGCTGAACTCGATCCAGGGGCGGATTTATGGCTCAGGGCTGGGAGGGGCAGTAGGCTGGCAAGGGGGAGGAGGGGGGAATCTGCTGAGGTATGATGGTATGGCCGAAACGTTGCCCAGATCATTTTGGTGACCCAATATTTGCTATGTCACCAAAAACTTAACTTTTGGCTGGTGTATATCATTGATTTTATTTTAAAAAGTTTACCTTGGGGAACTGAGGGAGGGGGTGGGGCAGTCACCCCTCCCCCTTCCCCCTAAATTCGCCCCTGACTCGATCCCAGAAATTTGTGTTGCAGTGTGAGGATCTAGGGAAGGCTAGGGAACAACTCTCCAGCAACACAGAAATGGCTGGGGAAATTGCCCCATCTGAAGCATCCCTAAATGATTTTCTGCAATTTTCAATGAGAAAATAATGGCCGACAGAGCGCTCCAATACATGGAGTTCTATGGTGCCAGTTAACGAAAACGGGCAGAACTAGGCCCCATTTTCCTATTGAAACTTTCAGAAAATCGCTTATAACTTTTGATTAAGATAACGGTTAGCTCTGAAACTTTGGCATCTGGTTTGCACCACTAGTGCTACATTTGGGCAGAGAATGAGCGTTCAGCAATACATACAGGTAGTTCCTTTTTGCAAAGAAAAAACAAAATTTTATGGAGGGGCACACTATGTATGTTTATAATATGGAAGATTTTTAGATTGTCTGTGTGTTAGATTGTCTGTGTGCAACTGTCTGCAGTTTGTTTGCTATACCAGTTTATTTCCTTGCCTGCCACCCCTACCCCCTCCTGGTGCTATTTTTGCCTCTGCTTTTTTAGTGTCTGAATGCCCCTGTGCGTCGTTCCGGTGTCTGCTTGCCAACTTTGAAACACTGTTGTGGAGCTTTAAAAATAAGTCGAGTTATACATTTGGCAGCGTTATCTCTGCATTCAAAAACAAACAATGGCACGGGGAGTGCATAAGACAAAAGGAATTTCTTTTGCCTCAAGCTTTCTGTTTGAGTAGGCATCTGTCCACGGGCACTCGTGGAACTTGTGGAACGGTGAGCAAATCTGGTGCATCGAGGTATCTTCTCAACTTTACCTTATGTGTGCAAGCCACACAAAGGCGTTATTGCAAGGAAAAACTTTCGACAAAAGGTTTTACGGGAATCTAGAAGCGTGGCTAAGGTTAACTGTACACAAAGGCTGTATTTTTCTTTTCTTCAACCCTCGATGAATTGCGTAAAAAACAAAATGTGCAATACAAAATGTTTTATTTTACTCAAAAGATAGATACACACCGCAGCTGTTTCTCCGTGTAATCGCTGCACGGGTTTGCACACTTATTGTGATGTGGCACAAGCTTTTTGATGCCCTCTTCAGAGGACGCCACGTGGGTTCTCACTTATTCCATTACGCCATCACTTGCACCACTTATACATCATACAAACGTCGCAGTGTTTGCTGCAGACACCAATGCGACGGGGGCGTCGTACGAGGAGCAGGCATGCCTCAGCCAGTGTCCGCAGACTATCTTTTGTACCATGTATCGGCGGCGTGACCGCGGCTTTATCTGTTTAATGAGGCCATCAGTCCCTACGGGCGCAATACGTATATGAAGAGAGCTGCACAGGGTTTCGGCTTAGACGGGCAAATGTCCATGATGATGGGTCAGGGGAGAATGTCTGTGGCAACTGACATTCTTGTTGAGCGCATAGTGTAATGAGCAAGAAACCTAGGCAGTAACCTTAGTTGAGGAAGGCATCCAAAAGCTTGTTCTGCCACATCATAAAAAGTAATTAAATCTGTGCGGTACTTACATGGAGAACTAGATATAGCATGTATCTATCTTTTGTATATATTATGACAATTTTATAGGAGGTTGAAAAAGCAGACATCTTTCTTAGCTTACAAGAGCCACGGTGCCAACAAGCTAACAAAGCGTGTGTTCCTTAGCAGCATAGGACATGACCAATAAATAGCAGAGTAGGTAACTACAACGATTTAAACTTGGGAAACGTCCTTTCAAGGACAAATTTTAATATTTTGACACAATAAATCACATCCTCCTAAAAGCTGCCTCTCATGTATTGAAAAAAAAAATTATGGTCCTCCAGTTACATCTATTATTCTTGTTTGAAACTGAAGCTACATAGTAGCACTGTAGGGTGTTTTCTTTTTTTTAATTTGCACGAGGAAACAATTGAAAGCATCTGACGTGCAATGCTCAAGGCATTCTTTAATGTGCACTTTGCAGAACACAGCCACCCTGGACGATTTCGACCGGGTCAAGACACTAGGTACTGGCTCCTTCGGCAGGGTCATGCTGGTTCAGCACAAAGAAAAGAAGGACTATTATGCCATGAAAATATTAGATAAACAAAAGGTGGGTTTTCCTTCATTCTCTTTTGTACGCAGGAAATAGTTCCGTTCCCAAATTAAGTCTCAACACTATCATCGCTGTCATCATTGGTGGGTGGCATCTCTGCCATACCAATGGCTGCCACCTGGTGACTCACCAAGGAAGAAGTTGAAGACATGTTTAGGTGAATTAAACAAGGCCTATCAATTCAAGACGTTAGCGCAATATGAGACTAAAATTAAATGCAAGCGCAGTATCAGCGTTGATTTCGTACTTATGTCCAGTTAATCTTTTGACGCACATTTGGCTCTAAAGCTCCTTGATGTAAAACATTTATTGAGGATTTTATTTGAGTCAGTACTTCGTCCAGGCCTTTTGTCGCCACAGATACTGCAAAGAAATTGAGAAAGAAGAGTATGGTTAAGAACACATTTTCATGTGCTGTTGACACGAGGAAGTGACATTGTTAGAAAAGAACTGTACAGTAAAGAATACATCCTCATGTGCCATTGATGTACGAAAGTGACGGTGCCCAGTGAAATAGTGCATTTTCATTGCTGCTATTAGCGTGCCAGATGCTAGGCTGCTATCTGAACCACCAGATGGCACTGGATTTCGGAAAGGGTCTATTGTCGAGTTTGAATGTACAGGTTGATTCGTTGAATTACACCGTTGGTTTAGTGGATGACAGAAGTTATTCTTTGTCTTGCTTTACCCTTTAAGTTGTGCCTTTTCACAATGGCATAATTAAGTGATGGATGCATATTTTTAAATTTTCAGTATGTCTAGTGACTAGAGTCAGTGCCAGCTTAAGAAGTGGAGGGCTTGACTTATGCTCACGCTTCATGATTCGTTCCTCGGTATTCTTATCTGCTAATGCTGCATTCTCATTGGCTGTGGATCGATAAAAAGATGTGCGGGACTAGGAACACCCTGTGTTTCTTGAATAAAAGCTAAAGAAATCCTTAAAAAATCCATGAAAAGAAAAAAAAATTTTTTTAGAGCAGTATTGACGGTGCGAGACGCGATTTATTTGTTAGTTACCTCCTTTCCATTTATTTTCTCTCTCAGCATTTCAGGCGCGTAGAGGAGAGGTGGATCGGCTTTGCCTTCATGTTGAGGTGGAAAGAGCGAATGGCCATTCTGTGACGTCATGGACTTTGTGCGCAGAATTTCAAATAAATCTCTCGCCGTCAATTTTGCTCTAAAAAAATATTTTTTTTTGCATAAAATTTTATTTTTTGACAGGCGTGGCCCAACTACACTGTTTAAAAAACACATTCTTTTTCTTTTCAAAAAACCCTTTAAATTAAAAAAAAAAAAAGATTTGATGTTATAATGTAGGCATCTTAAAACTTAAGTGTCTTGAGATCTCCTTCGATCTTATAAGTAGGAGCGTAGTAATCGCCAATTAAAAATTTGACGTGGCACCGCCCGTTGACGATACACTGAGCGCGGGAGAGCGGAGAGAAAACTAGCAAAAGTGGCGTGGTCTGCAGGGTTAGATGACCCTTGCTCGCCACTAAGCTGGTTTGGGGAGGCTGACAATGACGTCACGACACTTTGGACGGACCGCAGGCGGCAGAGAGGCACGCCGCATGCCCCGTGGTAATCGCTGCGCGTATTCTTCCAAAATAAATGAGGTTTACATTTACTTCTGCCCAAGTTGAGTGTAATGACTGATTTCACGAGCCAAAATGCTATAAAAGTCCGCTCCTAACTCAGATTTTTCAAAAAGTGTTGATGTCGCTGGCTTGAAATAAGGCAGAGCTTTCTCCCGAGACTAGGCTCGGGGACTTCTATCAGCGGAGCGACTGTGCAGCGTGGGTGCAGGGCTCTACACCGAGAGTGGATCGCCATCGCCTGCCAAATCCTTGACGATTTCAACGAAGCTTGGTGCAAGCTTGAGCCCGAAATTATATTCTATTTTCCCCGAGTGCAGCAAAGCGAAGCAAGGCGTGACTGCACATAGTGCAGTCTGTTTGGAAGCCTAGCTTATCGAAACGGTTGGCAAACTAGGCTTTCAGACAGACTGCGCCATATGTGGTAACCCCTTGCCTCAGTTCGCTCCCCTCGGAGGGGGAGTGGATTATATTAACCTCGCGCTCGAGCTTGCACCGAGCCTTGTTGGAACTGTCGGGGGTTCACGGCACGCCGGCTGCTGAAGCGATCATTTCCCGATCTAAGCGTCTACTGCTGCTCCCGTGCTGCATTGCCGCTCTGTTGATAAAGCTCTCAAGACATGCCCCCCCTTCCTTCTCTCCTCCTCCTCCTCCCTTTCCAGAGAAGGCACCGCCTTATTACGGGCCGGTGACACCGATACCGGTCATACATGAAGATGCTGATGGTACAGAATATTTCAGGGTCTTTCTGTTCCTGCTGCCCACTATGGTGCAAGGTAGAGCCAGCAAATAAGCCACGCTCAATTTATGGCTAAGACGCTCCATTGCCCCGATTGTTTCATGGGCGTCGCCATTTTGTTTCCCTCTGCTGAGTGGGTGCAATTAGGGATAGAGATCATTAGAAAATGCTACTTCATGAGCTTTAGGTGCCATGTCAGGAAGCTGAGGCCGATGTCGTTTCGCTTTGTCGGGGACATTTCAACATTTTTGGAGGACGGTAAAGCGTTTACGGTGATTTCACATAAAGCTTTGTGTAAGTGGCCACAATGATTTTTAGCACCAAGACAAAATGTTAGGCTAGGTGGCACAAGCTGCCACCCGTTAGAAAGGGTATAGCCAGTACCATCCATCCATCCGATGGCTGAAGTGCTGTTGCTTTCAGAGAAGCTCATTTATTGGCTCTAGTATAACTGTATCTTGTTCTGAAAACGTGTTTGTATTGGACTCATCGTATTTACCGTGTTTGTAGTTTTGCTTTGGCACATTTCTAATACACAAACACAAACGGGTGTAGTTGTCACGGCAGCACTACCGAGCAACATAAACACGCCGAATCTATACCTTATTTCAGATGTTCTGTGCAGTGTTGTGGAAGACAGAGGCACAAGTGTGATGTCTCGAGAAGCGTGCTTTTGGACACGCTCGCACACACTGTTGTCGGTAACATGTTAAAAATATGGTCCATGCTCTGCCTTTACCAGGAGGTTTCTGCTTTTCAATAAGGCTTTGTCGTTGTGCAGCCAAAACCTGGCGGAAAGTGACGAGCGTGTGTCGGAGTTGGTACTTCCACTGCATTCCTAGCCTGTCACCGACTATGGGCATTTCTTAAAACTACACTGTCGAGCTTGTACTCGCGATATCCTAGTGCTCTGTAGCGTACAGGCTACAGTGTGCCAACCTGCACTCTAGTGCAGATCGGAAATTTATATTTGTACAAGGATCGGGGTAGTGTCCACATTTATTAACAGTTTTACGGACATTAATTTTTTTATGTATTTTGTTGTGGGGCACATTATACTTTGTTCCAGCATAACTTGGTAAAGGGCAAGAGCTGCAACCCCCTTGAGCCAGCTAGATCGCCAAAGCAAGGCACGTGACAGCGCTCCACGGGAGTATGCTCCGGTGGTGCGTTGTCATGTGCTTAGCTTTGATGTTTTGATTGGCTCATGGGGCCGTAGTATTTGTCATTCGGCAGGTTATGCTGAAATGGAGTATAGGAAAAGCGTTTCTGAACTATATCAGTTCACAACTGTTACCATATCTTGTTTCACACGTTGTATCACGCAAATATGCAAGGTACTTTGAGCGTTGCGTGAAACCTAGGCATTTTGTCTTCAGTCATTCATGCTAAACTTGTCCGGCATAGTGGTTTGTCCACTTGGGTGTAATATGACTTTTTTCAGGAGCTTATGTTCTTACGTTATGGAAGCTGTTTTAGTTACCTTGTTCCAAACGTAGGACTGTCAGTCACACATTCTTGAAAAGGACTGGCAATTTACACCAGTTGTAATTTTTGTCCTACTATCCCAAACCCCTTTTCTTAGTGCCTTCTAAATAAGTTGGAATTGGTACATATTGGCCTATGTTGTCATTGTGCCATTAACCCCTTAACCGTTTTGCACGAGCCTAGCTCGTCCCCAAACCGTTCAGAACGAGTATAGCTCGTCTTCTTCCTCCGATTCCCGCACTCAGCCATTTGGGACGATCTAGGCTCGCTCATGGCTTAGTTTGCAACTATGGCAACAGATGGCAGCAGTGTATTTTTAAGAATTTTGCTCCTATTTTGTTTGTGGCTAGGAGAAATATGATATTGAAGGCAACAAATTTGATTTTGAAGACAACAATTACGCAATCGAAAGGTTAGAAAATAAGAAAAATTAAAGACGGTTAAGAGGTTAAAATCTTAATCATCATCATCATCATCAGTCACACATGAGGCTGCATTCACAGAGTCTGCTGTAGAGCGCTTGCCTAACAATAGTGTCTTCCTGAAGCAGTTCTACGGGCGACTTATAGAAAAGTTGTTGTCAAACAAAGAGTGGCATATGTTTTCCGTTCAAATAAACATTGCGGCGTGAGAATGTACTGGTGTGCTCGGGTGGGTGTCGCTGCTGTGATACTGCTACGCCGGTTGCAGAGGACTTTTAATTTTGCTTTTTATGCTTGTCATCCTCTTTTGTTAGAGCCCCGATTTGTCGTCTAATTGTCCTGTATTGCGTGCCTCCTTTGTTTCCGCAGGTAGTAAAGCTAAAACAAGTAGAACACACGTTAAACGAGAAGCGGATATTGCAAGCCGTTGACTTCCCCTTCCTGGTCAGGCTAGCGTACCACTTCAAGGTGAGTCTGGGTGTCCTTTGATGCATGCTTCGTTTTGTGTAAAGTAGTGTGACCCCTCCTTTTCTTGCTTACACACACAAAGATCCTGACTCGGTGCCGAGTCAGCAGTGGTATGGCACTGACTTTGCATTATCCCGGCGCCGTGATGCTTGTGCAAACAGGCCTAAGGCTTCAAGATGCTCAATTGCATGTGCTGCTCGTCGAATTTAACAACCTGCGTGTTTAGGTTTGATGTACCGAGATCTTGAAGAACCATGAGGCGATTTTCAGTCTTGGGACTGGTTTAGGCTCGAAGTGAATGTTTTACGTTCAATTAACTCTGAAAACACTGGACCCTAGGTGTATTGTGATTGGGATTACCATCATTTCTGGTGTATAAGATGTGTTTTCTTTCCTCTTTCCCAAATTTTCGTCAGTGCTTCTCATACAACAATGAAATTCACGTTCTTTCTTCGATTCGTTGGCGAGAATATTGAAATTGGCTGCTGTTTGCACATACATCGTAATCCCAGTACACATATCCGGGCTTATCAAGTTCATTTTTGCCGTGCTGACCACGTTAAGAAGTGCAACTCGAACGAAGGTGCTTCGTATATACCAACTTCTTTGTGAAAAGGGTTGTTGATGGGCGGTGTAACTTATGAACTGGGAAATCTAGGACATGGTACTACAGTGCAAATCAATTATAAGTAAAGTTAATTGTTTTCGGTATATGTCGATAAACCCCGAAAAGTGAACCCTGAGCTGATTTTATCAAAATCGGGGAAGAACAGAAGTACCTTGCATAAATGAGAAAAACCTTGATAAGAAAAATCTTGAATGAGAAAAGCCTTGAATAAGAAAACCTTGAAGAACCCCGTATGAATAGGAAAAGCTATGAATGAGAAAAACCCAAGCTGGAAAGAAATCTTTATCTACAGCTTTATTGTGTGTTGACCCAGAACACAGCCCCCAGTGAACTGTTTGCACAGCTGCTTCTTTGTTTGAGAACCGCACACCTTATCTCATATCCTTTGTTATTGTTAAGGGAGGTTTTCCGAGTACTCCGGTTTCACTCACGCTGCATCTGTGGGAAAAAATAAACCCCGAAAAAAAGCACACCCCCGTATTTGAAGAAAAATGAACCCCAAAAACATGGAACCCTAATTGTAATGATAACGAGAAACTTGGGAAATTCAATCATTGTTCCCAAACATTGTGGCACCTGGACTGGCCTTTAAAAGTGCCCTAAATAATGGCCTTTTAATACTGCCAGATGGAGCAAGTTGCACGACAACTGTTATACCTTTGGCGTAAAGGCACCTAAAAGGGCCTTTAGGCGCCAAAGGCCTTTAGGATTTTCAAATGTCCTTTAAGTTCTGCCATGCCGGACAGTGCAAGTAAATCTCATTTAGACGATGTTTACAGTGATTGAACTCTCGTAACTTGTTGAAACGCATAAATCATATTCACGCCAGAAAAATAATATTTTGGCGATATAAATAATTTTTAAGGTTTTTTAAGGAAACAAAATATTAAAAAAAGACAAAATTATGAGTTCAGTCAAGTGATTACAACAAAGTCCATTTTAATCCCAAGCCTAGTGGTGTTTTTTGGCACTTAGCGGCAACCCTGAGCGCCTCCCGCTCACTCAGTTCTAACGTTGCTCAGTGCTCGCATTCCTTTCTGTGCTTCTGCTACGCTTTTGCCCTGTTCGGTTCGGCGACGTGCTCGCGCTTGATTTTCATCGCAAGCGCCGGAGGCTCCTCCCAGCCCAGAGCTGTATATGTAGAGAGTTTGGCCATTCGTTGGGAAGTATAGGAGACAAATGAGGAGGCGCCATTGGCCGAAAGCGGGCTGGGCGTGTCCCAGGGCGTCTTCAGAAATTCGAATGTGACCAACCAGAAGCCGGAAATAATACCCTGGCGGTGGTCGCGAGAAACAAACCTGATAACTGCATTGGAGTAACTCTTAATGACTGAAAATATGGTACACGTGATGTTTCAATCACGCTCATCCAAAATGATGGTGGAAGAGTGCGACTAGCGGAACGATCGACATAATTCGTACGCCAAGCGCTGAGGGGCAGGAATCTGCCGTCCGAGTGGTCACACTCTGTCCGAGCAAAACAGAGTTGAGCGGCGCACACGTGCACCCTATTTTCAACCACAAAGAGTTACTACACTTCACTCTTACGTGCTTATTAAAACCATTTACGAACATAGACTTTTGATCAGAGCTGTTTCTTGCTACCACCGCTAGGGGATTCTTTTCGGCTTCTGGTTGGTCAAGAGAGCATGCCAAGCCCTCTTTCCGAGTCTGACGCACGCTTCTGGCTCTGCCCGCTACTCTCCCATTGACCAGAACTCTGCTATCATCATACGGCTCTGCTCCAGCCGATCCTCCCAAAGTCGTATCAGCGCCCAGGTCGCCTCAACGCTTCAGTGGAAGCACGGCGACCCCTTCCTAGTCGTGGACGCTCCTCTGTCTGTTCGACATGTCGCGCGACGCGAGGGTGAGATACAGAAATATATATGTACAAAAAATATTAAATATACACAGTAGAGTTAGCAATAAACTATTAAAGGATGAGAAAAATAAAAGCTAGATAACTATGGTTGTAAGGAAAATCGAGAGGAGGAAAACCGAAGCGGACGATGCGAGCAGGCGAGCAGCGGGACGACAAGGCCCACTAGATAGCTGAAGCCGTGAGTACAGAAAACTATTAGTAGAGCGAGGTCTGTACAGAATATACGTGAAACGCGCTCTGTTTCAATAATAAACATACAAAAACATTGCTTTTAGATATCAGTGCAATCTTTAATTTCACTTCGCTTCTCCAGTGTAGACCGCTGCTGACGAGAGTACTGCCTTTAGCAGTCGTAAAGGAGTTGCGGGAACTCAGGTTCGCGAAAAGGACCTTTACACTAATGGCCAATTCGTCTGGGCCCGCACCGCACCCGTCCAGTGCAGTAAACTCTTTTCCACTTTAGTACACGAAAGACTGGCGGGAGAGAAGGAAGCTCCCCTCTTCCCTCTAGCCTTCCGTGTACCACGAACCGCACTGCACCGGTGCGATGTGGGCCCAGACGAATTGGCCATAAATGCCATTTGAGTTGCCGTGTGGCACTGCTTAAATGGCATTTACATTAAAGGTCCTTTGGCGTAAAGGTGCTTTTAGGTGCCCGTCTGACAGGGGTATTAGTGTATCACATCCTATATTATCAGCTTTCGAAATAAACATTTCCTTTTTATGATACTTTTCAAAGAGATGCACGAAGGAAGGTTGGAGGAAACCGGATATCCATGCTTCATGTGTGGATGTGGGGAGTGGATGGTCTCGTGTGCACCACATGCAGTTTTTATGTGCATGTTTGCCGCGGTGCTTTTGTATACATGAAATAAATCATTAACTGAATCTCAAGAAAGGCACCCTGAACAGATACTAGAGGTGGACCATCATTGATGATGTCGGCGACGTTGTCGTCGATGCCTTCGTCGATGCCGCGTGCCCGCCATAGAGAATGATGACAGTGGCAATCACGGTCGTGGGGCCGCATTCCCATTTGGAGCAACAAAAATGGCGAGAGCTCGTACAATTAGACGAGGCTTCCGACTTTTCTAAATTTTCACGCATGTCAGTGCACTTCGTTTCATCTCCACCAGGACAACCAGAGCTCGTGTTATCGACACGTGCTTCTTTGCTGGTGCCACCTTTGAAATACGACAACCGATGCCGATGATGATGATGGCAGTCAGTCTTTAGGCTGCGCGCAGTAACTACTCACAGTTCATGCCCGCATGACTGCCATCCACAGCATGTTTTGCATTATCTGCCTGGTGTTAGGCCTTACAATTAGGCCGCACTCACACTGCCTGTGCAAAAGACACAATGTTCGCTGCGGACACGATAATGGAATTATCTACAGACACACCTCAACCTTGTTCGAAGCACGTTTTCTTCTTACATGTGTATGATTTGCACACATCTGCAGACGGTCTTTGTACGACTGATGTAACAGGACGGTCATTGATGCTTTAGCAGTGTGACCGCGGCTTTAGCTTTGAGTGTGTGTTTGATTGTTCTGGTTGACTGTTTCGTGTTCTGGCATGACTCTTTCTCGCGCAGGACAACTCAAACCTCTACATGGTACTCGAGTATGTACTCGGAGGAGAGATGTTCTCGCATCTACGAAAAAGCGGCAGGTTTAGGTGAGTGTTTTGAAGTGCTCCTCGTCACGCGCTTACGGGGCAGGTTGCATTCTGCAAATGGCGTCGCAGAGTTTTGGAACTTATGGCGTCACTTTGCTAGGGTTGCTCGAGAGCTATGTACAGGGCATGGCCACTCAATGCCTTCAGGTACAGCCTGCCTAATGCCGAATGTTTGGGAGAAAAGAGATGCATGTTAATACGGAATAGCATTCTTTGGATACTTCACGCACTTTTCGTCTATCTATGTATCTATCTGGCTATCTAACCTCTTACGCCGCGTGTCGATAAATAAATAAAAAAGACCGGCGCCGGCTGGGATTCGAACCGTTGACCCTTTGATCAGCAGGCAGACGCGCTAACCACAGAGCTATGAAGGCAGTCATTCAACGCACTCTAAACGGTGGTTTATATCTTTACCATAGGACGCGCTTTACAGCGCTGTCACAGCTACCGGTGCGCGCGCGTTCCATGCACGAGGGCTCATTCCGCTCTCGTGAGGCTGAGCACGGCCGCTACATCACCCTCTCCCGAGCGCGGGAGAGGGTGAGCAACTCGTGCATGGAACGCGCGCGCACCGGTAGCTGTGACAGCGCTGTAAAGCGCGTCCTATGGTAAAGATATAAACAACCGTTTAGAGTACCGTTGGTTGAGACTAGCTGAGACGCCAGAAAGTCTGGTCGGTACCATTTTGAGTGTTTGTGCGTATGGCGCGTGCTTTGCTCGCCTTCCTAAGTGACACAAACGCACGTGCTGGGCTGCGGAGATCGTGCGCAGGGCTGTGAAAGTGTCAGCAAATTTAGAATCGCCTCAAGAGTGGGCTAGCGTATCTAGAGTGTGCCGGCCACCTGACGAACGCGCATAACTCCGCACCGTTTGATGCTATTCGCATTAACGTAGATAATCATTCCCAAAGGATGGGTTCTGCTGACTTTTTTCTTGCTACAGAAATTGACTAGGCATTGCCAAGCTCCCAATGGTGCTGCTAGCAGTTGGGACCAAATTCCACAGTTTCAGAAGTTGCCATGATCTGATTAAATAGTTATAAGCAATTTCTGCCAATTTTGCTCGAAATAGTAGCCTCATGTTCTGCAAACACGGTACATGCAATTCCTGGAAATTTTGCTCAAAATAATTGCCTTACGTTCTGAAAATGTGGGTACAGCTAGCAGTTTTTGTTTACATACACTTGTTTTCACAAAAAGGGCATTTTACGAGGTTCACTCTTCTTTTAATGCGAATAGCATTCTTTGGATACTTCACGCACTTTTCGTCTATGTATCTATCTATCTATCTATATATCTATCTGGCTATCTAACCTCTTACGCCGCGGGTCGATAAATAAATAAAAAAGACCGGCGCCGGCGGGATTCGAACCGTTGACCCTTTGATCAGCAGGCAGACGCGCTAACCACAGAGCTATGAAGGCAGTCATTCAAGGCACTCTAAACACCTGTTTATATCTTTACCATGCGCGCGTTCCATGCACGAGGGCTCATTCCGCTCTCGTGAGGCTTAGCACTGCCCCTAGCTCACCCTCTCCCGCGCTCGGGAGAGGGTGATGTAGCAGCCGTGCTCACCCTCACGAGAGCGGAATGAACCCTCGTGCATGGACCGCGCGCACCTAGCAGCTGTGACAGCGCTGTAAGGCGCGTCCTATGGTAAAGATATAAACAACCGTTTAGAGTACCGTTGGTTGAGACTAGCTGAGACGCCAGAAAGTCTGGTCGGTACCATTTTGAGTGTTTGTGCGTATGGCGCGTGCTTTGCTCGCCTTCCTAAGTGACACAAACGCACGTGCTGGGCTGCGGAGATCGTGCGCAGGGCTGTGAAAGTGTCAACAAATTTAGAATCGCCTCAAGAGTGGGCTGGCGTATCTAGAGTGTGCCGGCCACCTGACGAACGCGCATAACTCCGCACCGTTTGATGCTATTCGCATTAACGTAGATAATCATTCCCAAAGGATGGGTTCTGCTGATTTTTTTCTATTTAACTTGTCAAGATCCACACACAAAAAAGATTATCCCTTGGCAACATAATTCACATAGTCTGGCTGGTTGAGGCACAGTCTTGAGAGTAGAAAAAAAAAAGAAAAAGAAAGGAATGCTGCAATTAATTTTTCACTTTAACCTCTGCTGTGTCAGATAATGATCCTGCTATCGTAACGATGGAACGCGGAAAATAGGGTAGCATGGCTCCCTGCCTGCCACTTTTTGCCCCTGGCCATCTGCTTACAACTAGTTTCATTATAGGACATCTAAAATTTAGGCAGTCATTCAGCTGACTGTTTTTGCTGGTAGAACTGCCTCATTAGCAACCTGCTCATGCTTCAGCCATACCGCCTGTTGAAAACTATGTTTGTTGATGGTTGGCAGCACCAAGGCATCATTGAGGTTACCAGCAAGATGTTTGTCTGCTCGGTTGAATATTTACCGAACGAGATCGGGTCACTGGCCAATGAAGCCAAGCCGCCTTGGTGTTCAAGACATAGCCGTCGGAAGTAAACAAGCTTCGGTTATGCATCGCTTGAGAGGCAGAGAGAGAGGGCTTGTGAAACCTATCACTAAATTTGCAGCTTACAATATCTGTACTATTAGGTGTGAGGTTTTATTCTTTCAAAGCATGTCCTGGAGCTCTAGGGTTCGCTTGCTTTGCTGGCACAGATCTGTATGTTTTGCAACGATGGCTCTTGCGTCGCACGAGTTGCAAAGTTTACAGATCCCAAGCATACCATTCAATGGCAGGGGTTTTCAAGGTTTTCCCTCTCGGGGATCCCATATCTTTCTTGATTGATGGCCGAGAAACCCCTCTCTGTCTCAGCATAGATGCAAAAAAGCAATGAAGAATCCTGCAGACCTTATAAACATTGATGTGTATAATAGGGAGTGTTTGCTTCATAGTCGTGCATCGATTGGTGGCTCAGGTCCTCTGAAATAGTTCTGAAGCTGGGAACTCTCGGAACCCCTGGGTTCCTAGGAATCCTATGCCTTTTCTGTGTCCTTAGTGGCATTGTTTGCAGTAAAGCTATATTGCAGTTTTCCTCAAGCACCTCCGTTGAAAACTCGAGCAAAATCTCTAAATACCTTCTTTAAGACTTCACAAATCTTTTCTACATCCCCTCAAATAAACGACTGTGCCGATTTTGACACCTTTGTGTTCTTATCGCTTAGTGCCGTGTCACAGCTTTGTGTAAAAACAGAAATCTTTTAAGGTAGATTCACATTTAATTTAACTGCACTCAAACTTTATAACACCTGGCAGCCAAATATTAAGCTGCAAAGTAGGTCATGAAAAGACTTCGCTTGCTTTGCTGGTGGCCACAGTTTACAGGAGAGCAAAGCACACTTTTGAGGTGAGAAATAATATTAACCTCAGCCTTTTTTTTTGGAACGTGTTAAGCATGGGATGTTTTTGTAGCACTGAAGTGGTGATGCTTACCCCAACAGGATGTAATTTCCTCCACATGATAAAGGGGACAGCGCTATTCTAGTTCTGAGTGTTTGCACCATGACAGCTCCGTAACTAGGGCTTCTGGCCTTTTGCGTTTACTTTGCAGAGATATGGCCTCGTAAGTCTGCACCAGTTTTACTGCCGCAAAATCGCCGCGAGCAGAAACATTCCTCGATAAAAACTACCCGAAACTGCAACTAAGGTCTATCCGACGTGATACTTTTGTTTGGGAACTGTTTTTCATGCAGATTGCGTAGTTGAAGCCAAAACCTCTTTTTTTCTTTGTATGAAATCTATGGGCACTGTTCAAGCTAAAATCTGTCGCTACACCAGGTTTTTTTAATGCAAAAACAATTATTGAAGCTCCATGAATTAAGTAATTTCAAGCAGAAACTACGGTACTTTCATATTATGTTTGAGAAGTGTAGTAGTACTATTTTTAATTACATAATTTTGACCAAGCACTTCCGTGAGGAGAGGCATGTAGTTGTTCTTTTTGTTTTTGTTTGTTCCTGATCTGTTGCAAAAAAAAGCCAGAAGCCCTAGGTATTTGTGATATTTAACTGCGCAAGTTGAACAGATTCGCTCGCTGTCCTGTGAGCATGATGCGAGGAGCGTGCCCACTTGCAATATTTTTTCGCTTCCCGGTGTTACTGCGTTGCAGAGAAACGGTGGTGATGGTGCATTTCCACTTCCTGTGCCTCTTTTGTTGGCAGGGTGAGCTTCCTAGGGCGTCTGCCAACTTGAGATGCCCGCAAAAACAATTGAAATGCCAGCAAAGCTAACCGAATGCAGAGCAAAAATTGCAAAGAAACTTTGACTTTGTCAGGGACCTTTTTGACAATCTAGCCTAGAGACGTGGGGCCCCAAATCTACACGGCGGGACCAAGGGACCGGAACATCGTCGCCCGCTGCGATTGGTCAGCGGTGCGGAGCCGGCCAATCGCGGCAAGCAGCAGCGCATCCGCTTGGTTTTGCCATGTCGATTAAAGCCCCTGTATTCATAGTGACGGAGGCTCGGGGCATGTGTATCCAATTCCTTGGGAGGTTTGCCAACTTACTGGCATTGTAAACCATGTCGTTTGCTGCAGTCATTGGAGGCTCGAATCCTTTCCGGAACCCCGACAGTTTTGAGCCACATCCCACCAAATTATGGCCTGGGAATTACGACAATTGGGAAACTTTGGACAAAACTTTTGAACGTCGGGGATTTTGAAGGTGCAGGTACAATACGGTGCACCAGACAAGGTCGCGACATACACGTTTGGTGTCCTTCGTTGCCCGTGCCTCGGACTGTCTTCAAAACGGTGGTGAAATAAGCGATCGGCGCTACTGGGCTAGTTACGGGCTAGTCGCGATCCTGCAAGCAGGTTGTAGAAGCGCCGGCGAAGCGGATAAGCAGTCACGGTCGTCGCTGCGTTGTTCCAGTTCGTGACCGCTGGTGTCTTTGTAGACTGGCTGGCCGCAGAGCTAGCTATGGCAGAACAGGCGTTTGCTGTATCCAGCTTCGCCATTGTGCCACTACAGGGATGTCTCGTTAATATGGACTTCATTAATGTGAATAACCCACAATATAGGCACCCTTTTCAGGGACGAACTGGGTAAGTGCATAAATTTTCGTCTCATTATTACGGACAATTTTAGGGGGAACGGAGGTGTCCCTATTAACGAGACATGACTGTTTTGGGACTGCTGCGGCGATTCGTAGCAGTACACGGTTGTGGCTTCGCCGGTCGGAAAACCAGAACGACTAAATGATGAGGCAGAAAACATGCCAGTAGGAGAGACGCTCTGGGCAGCATAGTTGTGAAGAGGCGTCTTGCTGACGAGCTGACGACAAGAGGGGTGGTCCTCTCTAACATACTGTCCTTGCCGTTTCTCCTTATCTTCTCGGCGTCGCCGCTGGGTCCAGTGAGCCGCACGCGCGGTTTTACGGCGCTCAGATTGTGCTGGCCTTCCAGTATCTGCACTCCTTAGACCTCATCTACCGAGACTTGAAGCCCGAGAATCTTCTGATCGACCACACGGGCTACATCAAGGTGAGCGATGCTGCATCCTTTCCCGCTCGCAGTGGGTGGCCAGTCGATTGCTTAATTTGTCTAATCATAAAATCTCAATGTACAATAGAAACTTCCTTCTGCAGACCCACGCCACTCATGTTGCAATCCTTTTCATAACTTGTTTTTGTTTGTTACTATGTCACTGACATGTAGCGTGCCGACTAAGTACTTAGCGGTCGTGCTAAGCAGTGGAATCACAAGTCTCGGTGCTATTGCAGGTACCGTAGAAGGAAAAGGAGTCTCCCAAGTTCCCAACTCATTAAAACTTTCTAGTTACGTATACGCATCACTAACAAACGAGTGATCATTCTCTTCAATATTCAGGTTGGTCATAACAGTCACTACCTGTTTTGCAAAAGCCTATAGATGAGGGAACAAAAACGGGGGCAGAGACAACAACTCGTCTTCGTGTTAGTTTGCATGTAGCAAGTTTTAATTGCGTGGGACGTGCACTGTTTATGGCGGCGATTGGGGCTTATTTGGTAGTTAAAACACGAAAAGCCTAAATAGACAGTTCCACAAAATCAGCGCACTTGTCCTTGTGCGGCACGCGACAGAGCCTGGGAATTCGAGAGTAGTTGTGCTCCATCGTACGGAGACAATGACCGAGATCGATGAAACGTCGGAAAAATGGCAGATGAAGCTATCCTATGCTTTCACAGCTGTCTTTACTTGAAGTTAATGAAGAATTATTGCTTCAAAACAAGTTTGGCAGAGACTAGACCGACTCGCTTGGAAAGTTTTGGAGGGGAATCTGGGCACTTCTAACAGATTAAGAGAAAGGAACACACTGTATTTGTAAACGTGGCCCAAGTACGGCCCCGTGTACAGGGGACAATTTAGGCTCTTTCTTAGCGACCTTGATTGCGTCCCTGAGTCTGCAAGCACTTACGGCTCCCAAAATTTTTGTACCACTTACTGAAGATGTTGATGATTCAGAAATAGTCTGTCGAGAGTTAGCTGTGTGGACAAAGAAAAACACTTTAGCTAAAAAGTTTTAAGTAATATTTATAGCAGCATAGACTGTTAATAAATAGGGACTCATTTCAACGAGCTCATTTTTTTATTTATTCTGGAAAGTGGACCACCCAAGCAAGTTCCGACCCTACTCTTGTCACACTGATGTTTTTTTGCATTGTTTCATTCTTGAGAAATTTTGGAGAGTGGAGTAGGTTTCCTCAAAGATGTATTCTTGTCAAAATTTCTGAGGTTTGCTCGATATAAAACGTTTTGTTCTTATATTCTAGTTGTGTTTAACGAAAAGTGTATTTTTTAATATTCCAGTACTACAGTTGAACCTCTATTTAACGAAACCAGATTTTACAAATTTCCCGATTTAACGAACAAATTCGGATTTCCTCGCGCAGCCTATGCACGAGGTCTCCCTTCCTCGATTTACGAAGTTCCCGATTTAACGAAGTAGTTAGCGGGTCCCGGTGACTTCGTTAAATCGAGGTTCAACTGTATTAAGATGGAAAATGTTGTTGTGTATATATAAGTTATTTTAATGAAATTTGTTTGTACAAACCCAACCCCTCCAATAATGCCTCATGATGAAGCCAGTTGCACCTCGTGGCATCACATTACAGGAACCTGGTTTGCCACCATGTTTAGGTCGCTTGAGCAGACTATGGGCATTATATGCATGAATCTGAACTGAGCAAGTCTTAGTGGTAGTTGAGTTTACTGATCACGTAATATACTCACCAAATCACGACTAGTGACCTCTGATGGGGTTTAAAGTGGTAGCTTTAAAGGGCCAACCAACCTCGGGAGCCGCATAAGCAAGAAATGTGTAGGTCGCTCAGCTCGTAACTGCTAAACGATCTTGGAAAAAAATCTGCAACCAGTGCCGGGGTTTGAATCCCACTCACCGGCGTGGGAGCTGAGTGCGCTGCTGATTGAGCTACAGAACCGGCACGAAGGAACAGGAGGAGCAGAAGCAGGTGGTGGGAAGAAGCGCTCGGAGCAGGATGGTGTCTAAAGGGTGAAGAAGGAGTAAAAACAGGTCGTATAGAAAGAGGGTGGATTGAGGAGGAGGGGAAAAGGTAGGAAAGCACATTTCTTCTCTCATGATGGCCCAGAGAATTCAGCGCAAAGGCTTTGTATCTGGGTGGTAATGAAGAGAAGCACACTCAACGTCACAAAGAGACAATGGTGTGACGTAATTTGTTTTCATACAAAACTCTGTCCTAGGCATTACGTGAACTAAGAGCCCCAGCCATCCCAGGCACTGAAAAACGAAAGGCCCGTTCACACACTTACAACTCAGTAGGACTGGCTGAGACAAGAACAATTTTTAAGCCTCTTCGACGGTTTAGGACCTGCTCCGCAGCAGCGCACATGGTATTAAGATGTCTCAAGAGGCTTAAAGACCGGTCTTGTCTCAGTCGGTTCCGACTTAATTGCAAGTGTGTGAACGGGCCTTGAAGGGCAACTCCGCTCAATTGCGAAGATTTCGGGGTTATGAGTGATTTCGCATTAAAGGGCAACTCCGCTCAATTCCGAAAAATTTAGGCTTACGTGTGATTCTATTTCACAAAGCACTACTGAACAGCTCTACGTCTTCGGATTCGCGAAATGTGGAATATTATTTGTGTAATCTCAATTTAAACATCAGCTGATACCGAAACCGAAACTTCGGTTGCGTCAGGCAACATTGATCTCGTGTCATCAGAGTCATGGCCACGTCACGTCGAACCACGTGGCCTTGTGACGTTCGTGGGGGCGAGGTACAGGACACGCGACGCGGGCAGTCGCTTCGCATGGCGTGGACGGTGATAGCCCGGGGGAGAGGGGGAAGGGGAGAACACGAAAGAGGAGAGGGGGAGCGGAGAAACCGGACATGCGATAAACGCGCAGGGCAGCATCCGTGTTACGGTGATCACGTGGACGCCGTAGAGCCAACACCGGGAGGAGAAACTCATGACGTCATCGTTCAATTTCGCTCTGAGAAGTAAAAACAAACAAAACGTGAGAATGACGTAGTCATGACTCTGGCGTAGTGGTTCAACGTTGGCCGCTCTAACTCCGTCGCATTGACTGCGCTGACGAGTGCGCCTCACGTCGCACGCTAGAGTTGGCAGATTTCGGCGACTTGGCTCATTTGAAAGTTTGCTGGCCAGTTTATTAAATATATAGACGGAATTAGATCGTAATATTTGACATCGGGTCTTCCTATATGATACTGAAGAGGGCTGCATAGTTTTCGAAATATCAAAAATGAAGTGGAGTTGCCCTTTAAAAAGCACTGGTAAAAGACACTACATCATTTGCTTTGCAAAAAATGGGATACTATATTGTTAAATCTAATTCTAAACACGAGTAGAAATCGAAACTGAAACTTCGGTTCCATTTGGCAACATTGGCCTCAGGCCACCAAGAACATGGCTGTCACGTGGTATGAAATGTCACGTGATCCTCTACACAACGACGGGCGGGATTAGGGCAGGCGTGTGCCAGGCACAAGTGTCGTCTGCACCGCACTATTCACCATGTTTTGGTGTCTACGACATTCAACGAAGTCTGCACAACTGCGGCATAAGTTTGGGCACATAGTGTCCGCAGTGTGAACAAAACTTCGAGAGACAATAATCATAAACAGTGAGACGACGACGGCGGTTGTGACGCGGGAGACAGCGGTAACCGCGGGACGACGGGGACGGCCGAACAGCTCCGAAGAAGCGCGCTGCGCAGGCGCGTTACGCCAATCACGTGGACATCGCTGAATGTTAAGAGGAAACCGTAACCCATTACGCTTGTCCAAAGAAGTAAAAACAAGCAAAGAGGGGCAATGGTGATGATGTTCAGCTCAATGTTGGCTACGCCCATGCCATAGCCTTGACTGCACTGTTGGTTGCGCCTGAATTCGCCCACTCGAGTCGGCCAATTTCGGCAACTCTGCAAGTTGCAAAGTTTTCCGGCCTGTTTAAGGAATGTTTAGACAAAACTAGGTCATAATATTTTATGTGTGGTCTTCGTAGGTGATACTGAAGAGGACTGCATTGTTTTTTCAAAAACAAAAATGAAGCGGAGTTGTTCTTTAAGTGTCATCCTGCCCTAGGCACCGCCCAACTATGAGCCCACCCAACCCTACAAAGCTGCTGCATTTAAACGCGTTTGGCAGGATGACCAAACATGCAGCCAATCTTTTATTTAATAACAGATCATGCAAATGCTTTCCCCGTCCCCTTCAAAGCAAAGCCGCTTCGGTGGCTCCGAGACAAAGCGCTGGCCTACGGACCCCAGGTGGCAGGTTCGAATCCCGGCCAAGGTGCCCGCAGTCTGACGGAGGCTTATTGCGGAGATGGCGCTGTGTAACTGAGTTTTCGGTTGCACATCAAAAGATCCCCAGGTGGTCCAAATTAATCCTCAGTGCTCCGCTGGGGCGTGCCAGATGCCCGTCGTTGGTTTGGCACGTAAAAACCCCGAATTCGACCCCTTCAAAGCGATGCCTCTAACGGGCAGCATATCATTTCATTTCGGTTTCAAAACTGATGCTACACAACTTTTGTAACTGCAACTTTTTGTGAAGTTGGCCATGTTTTTGGAAGGTTCTGTTAAGGCTGGTGCAGACGTGTGCAATTGAGTGCAAACGAGTATATGTCGCAACCACTCACGACTGCTTGAGACGAATTGGTTGCGATGCCAACTGAGGTCCGCACGACATGTCATATTAGACCACAAGGAGTTATAATGCTGTTGATATCACTCAAGGTCAGATGCCTGAACTTGGCTTTAGGGCACCGAGAAACGTCTGCAAGCTTTGTCTTAGAATACCATAGGCAAAGATGTAGCCTTGGGCTTACCCGTGTGAGTTCTGTCAAGCAAGCTTACTCTCGGCGACTTTTCCGGCCGCAGGTGACAGACTTTGGCTTTGCCAAGCGGGTCAAGGGGAGGACCTGGACCCTCTGCGGGACCCCGAGTACCTGGCCCCGGAGATCATCCTCAGCAAGGTGAGGGCTGCTCCTTTCTGTCCCTCGGAGAACGTCCTCACTTTCCTCACTTTTTTTTTTGTCTTTTTGACCAACCCCAATGCTGGGGGGATATGAGGCCAGGTGTTCTAGCGCACCGCAGCTCGGAACAGATGGAGCAAAAGCTTGACCGTTTTTTAATGGGATTCCTTGGTTCTCACTTCTGCCCGTTTCGGTCTGGACGAGCACCATACCGGCGTGCAGTTGTGTATCACTACTGCGTTAGGGCACATTAAAAACCGCAGGCTAGCAGGGGTACTGCACTGGTGAAATTTCTCGTCTGCAGCAGAGACACCAGATGCCTCACTGGGGCTAACTTCCTGCTGTCTAAACATACACCACAGTTCCCCCCCCCCCCCATTTTATCAAACACCTGCAGAAAAAAAATAGTTTTTTTTCCCTCTTACGTTATAAATTAGTGTCAAAACACAACTGTAATAATTTCTTGGCGCAGAGTCGCTTATTCTTTAATTAAAATCGCACTGAGAGAAGTAGACTAGATTGGAAGAACTTGATGTCGGAGACTCTTGGAGTCACTTGGATTGTTTTTATCCCCCTGATCTAGTTTTAAGGTCTATGTAAGTATAACGTTTTATGAGTTCTATTATTTTTGTTCATGATGTGCCTCAGTGGACTTATTACATCTCAGTTGTACCGAATTCTGTATCATCATAGCATGCGACTGGAGAAAAGAGACCGAGGAAGACTTCGAGCAGCCAGTTTGCAACGAGCCGTTTTATAGCTGTAGTTGCATTCTCGTGCGTCACGCTTCCATAAAAATCTAGGAACTTGCGAATGGCTCACCGCAGGCCTTTCAAATGAACACGCTAAGGACAGTCTCGAGATCTGTTTTCTGGAAGTTGGGATTTTCACATCATGGGGGTCTTTATATATATAGCCTAACTTTTCTGGACTTTGGGACAAATATTCATTCTTTTGCAAAATTGAGCAGGAATCAAAACGTAGTCCCCTGGGAAGATCCGGTATCTTGAGAGGTTGAAGTGTCACTTCTTTCTCTCTCTTTATTTCTTTCTCTCTCCCTCCTTGGGACTCTGGCCGCATGCCCACCTTATCAGTGGTCGTGACTAGAATCTGCGGTAACCCCCCTCCCCCTGCTCTTGTTGCCCCCTGCTACACCCTTTCCCCGCTCCGCTCCCCGCTGCTATACCCCCGCTCTTGTGGCCCGCCGTGTCACCGCCCCTTCCCTTTCACTGCCCAGCTGCACCCCTGAGTTCTGCACCCGGGGTGGTCCCCCCACCTAGTGACGCCACTGCACCACATGCACCTAGAGAGAGTGAAAAAGAGGGAAGAGGAAAGAGAGATAGATACACATTGTTTCTTCTTCTTTTTAGCGAGGTGACACTACCAGAACGATAAGTTCGGTTTTTGTTTCGTCCATTTCTGAGTCGAAAAATTGTTTCTAGGGTCCAGGACTGGATCAGTCTTGTCTAACACAGGTCTGCCATGTTTCACACAGTAAAATAAAAGTGAAAATCACCTCAGGGCTTCCTTTTATTAAGCAAGGACCGTCTTTCTTGCTGCACAATATTGAGATAATTGTGTATCGCGAGTGGCAAAACACAAATAAGGTTTCGAACCAAGGGATTCGAGGTGCAGTGCTGAGGGGCAGAGCAGCGAGGCCTCACCTGCGCCCATAATCCTTCAAGGTCATCGCACACCCTCCGCAGAGCTGCACCTTCGCACATGCTCAAAAGTGCTCAGTGGCTGCAAAGGCTAGAAACGACTGCAGCGGGGAAGAAATGTTTACAATCCTGGAAGCCAATCGCCCATGCTTCTTCAGCTGTGGTACTGTGGGACAGGGAGTTTTGTGAGTTTTAATTAAAAGTAGAAGTTGTAAAGAGATTGAGAGTTCTCGTGATAACCTCGTGAAAAGCCAAAGGGCTTTTATGCAATGCTTGCGAATCGTCTCTAGCTCACTAGACGTTGACTCGGACGAGGAGACACAATCCGCCGAGTTTACTCGGCATTTATTTCTGGTTCACTATATATGATGTAATATAATGATACTTAGTAATAGTACAGTCTGAAAGTCTAGTTTATTCTTTTTCCTGAGCACTGAAAAATTGATTTTTCGTATTGCGTAGTGCGTCCTACAACTCTATTTTTACGGTAAGTCGATCCAAGTGAATACGTGAATTCGACCAGCAGCTGTGTCGGTTCACTACACGAACGTGTGCATAGAAGCCAAACCGGAGTGGGAGCGACCCTACGTCGAGGCCCACTACGTCTGCAAGCCGCGCGCACTTCGTGATGCACACGTGCTTGCTCTTTCTCAGGGCTACAACAAGGCTGTGGACTGGTGGGCGCTGGGAGTCCTGGTGTACGAGATGGCGGCCGGCTACCCTCCCTTCTTTGCGGACCAGCCGATACAGATCTACGAGAAGATCGTCTCGGGAAAGGCAAGCATTTCTCGCCCCCATAATTGGATTTGTCGTCCTCGAAATAAGCGGCTCGTTGCCAGAAAGGTGGCAGTGCGTGTTTGCCGTACTGCTTACGGCCTACACATGTCGTAAGTTGTATGCTAGTCGCGAGGTGGCGACTTGCAGACGACTTACAAAGTCGAGGGTCTTTAACTCTTTTTTTTTTTTTAATGTATCGTGCTGAAATGTATATACTGATGTATTTCTCGGTGGTGATTTCAAATATGCAATTAGTTTTCAGATAGCTTTATGAGATCCTGAGTTATCAATACATTTATGATTTTAATTAGGTCCTCTTTACGAGTCATTAGCTTAAAATTCTTCAGAATACATCAGAAATATTTATAGAATTGCATTCACCAAGACATGCTTTGTGCGGTTATGCTAGTTTTGTTCCTTTATATGTCGTACAATAATTTTAATTAATTATAGTCTCAAAAAGGTGTAGCCTCCAGTTTTGTGCAACCTTGTTGCAGATGTTTTTTTACCAATGTGATATTGTTAAATCAGCCTTAAAATAGCATCACCGCACAAATCATGTCTTGGTGAATGCAATTCTATAAAAAATTCTGATATATTCTGAAGAATTTTACGCTAACCGACCCGTTAAAGGGGAACACGGCCTCCAAATCGCGATTTTTTGAAAAAAGCCATGTTTTTGAAAATTAGTTTTATCAGCTTGCATAACTCTTGAAGAATGCTGTCAAAAAGTTTTATTTCTCTAGATAAACTATTTACTCCGAAATAAATTATTTTCGACGTACCGGCGGCCGCCTCGTAAAAATGCGCGGGTTGCACAAATTTGCCACACTCAAAGCGCACTCGCTCCGCTGTTCATTAGGCCTAGCGCAGAGAGGCACCCCTCATTGAAAAGAGCCGTTTCACCCTCCTCCTTTTGGTGTAGAGCTACTTGCGAGACATCATGCGCACCAACTGTGAAACCCCGTAGAAAACAACACTGCACGCTCTCTTATTGGCCACACTGGCGAAGAAGCAACTCTGATTTGCTCAAACCTGTCACGTGACCCCATACTGTCTGCTAGCACGCGATTTCGGCCAGTCGGTGTTTCGTTTCCTAGCTGCGTCGTATGCGCTTGACCGCTTTACCCCGCGATGCCGCTGACTTTGCGTGGCAAGCCTTCGCCGTTCAAGCTCGGCAGCTGCAATCGGTTTTCAAAGTGACGAGGGAGTGGACGACCTCGCAATGCAGACAGACAACGGAAGCGATGCTTCCTCATTTCCAAGCGCTCCGTCGTCGTTGAGTGCCTCGGATTCTCCAGTCGCCTTTGTGCTTCCCGCCGCGTCGGAACCTGAAGACTTCTATCGTCCGGGACCATCGGAGCCCTCATTATCTACGCAGGTGATTGGAACTGCACTCGAAGATGACTTGACTGCAATTTAGCGGAAGATTGCGATGATGCAACAAAAGGAGTTTGCAAAATGCGCCAAAGAGCTAATAGGCCTAAATCACAGCAGCGAGCCTGAAGGCTACCGCTTGATTGACGTTTCCTGCATCAAGGTTTTGATGAGTGCTTTGCTGTGCCCGGATTGTATGGGATCTTCTCTCGAACTGACAGAAAGTGTGTAAGGCATTCACCTTGAGTTCGTTGTTTTGTGCGCAACTTATGGAGAAGTGGCAAGAGCCCTGCGCTCAGTAAACATCGGCGACACTCGTCAGAATGAACTTGCAGTGCGCATCGGTCTTTCGGCACGGGACTCGGGGGTGAGCTTCACGAAGTTGTCTCATCTTTTACCGGCATAAACCTACCGCCGCCGATGTGTCTGAAGACTGCCCAAAAAGTTGCCGCGAAAGTGCATGATGCAGCCGTGACAGTTGCCGGCAAAATCATGAGAAGTGCAGCGCAGTCGATGCGTAAAGCGAAGATAGTTGCAAAAGACGCAACTACTGAATGTATGCATCACGTTCGATGGAACTTGGCACAAACGCGGCCACACCTCCACACCTTCCACTTTGTTGTTGGCATTGCCATTTAACTGGAGAGTGGCCTTGTGCTGGACTACAGTGTCCGCAGCAATTACTGTCAGCTGTGCAACCAGGGTCCCAAGCCAGGGTCTGAAGGGTATGAAGAGTGGATGGAGGGCCACCGCCCTGACTGTCAGAGGAATTTCAACGGGTCAGCTGGCGCAATGGAAGTGGAGGCAGCTACAGTTATTTTCGGACGCTCGGTAGAGCGACATGGTATGCAGTACACGACCATGTTGTGCGATGGCGACAGTAAGGCTTTTTCTAAAGTAGCCAGTCTTGACCTCTATAACAAAGAGCTGAAAAGGAGGACTGCATTAATCACGTTGCAAAACGGATATACGCAGGCTTAGAATCCCTCACGAAAGCAAAAGAAGGGACTTGACGGAAAGGGGAAGCTGACAAACTTCAAGATGAAGAAACTAACCAACTACTATGCCTGTGCCCTCAAAGACAATGCACCTGATGTTCAGCCATGCAGCATAGAGTGTATGCTAGTCTCCTCAGGGATGGAACGGCTGCGCCATTTGCGCCATTTGGCGCCAGACGCATTTGTCTGCGCCATCCTGCGCCATTTTGCGGAAACTGTGCCACTACCGCTGCGCCTTGCGCCATTATGCTCCAAATCGCACAACGTGAGCCAAAGAAATTGTATTTTGTCTGTGGTTTGGTTTTTATCGACTCGATGGGCAACAATGAGCGCGTTTAGCTTGGTGGGCTTGCAATCCTTTTTAGAGCGCAGCTCTTAGGCGCCCGTTTCCGGCTTGAGCGGCGTCGCCGTCGCCGTCGGTCGCCGTCGGCGTCGGCGTAACCGCGGTGACGTTTCGGCATGGTGACGTTTCGGCACCATGCCGAAACGTCCTCACGGGGTCACGTGACCCCCTGAGGTCACGTGACCCCCCTTGACGTTTCGGTACCATCCGCGTCACCATGCCGAAACGTCCGCGAGGACGTTTCGGCGTGGTGCCGAAACGTCACCATGCCGAAACGTCACGGGGGTCACGTGGCCTCAGGGGGTCACGTGGCCCCCCTGAGGTGGGTCACGTGACCGCCGAAACGTCAGCGAGGACGTTTCGGCACGGTGCCGAAACGTCACGGGGGTCACGTGGCCTCGGGGGGTCACGTGGCCCCCTGAGGGGGTCCTGAGGTGGGTCACGTGACCGCCCTGAGGTCACGTGACCCCCGTGAGGTCACGTGACCCCTGTGAGATCACGAGGGTCACGCGACGTCACGACGGTCAGGTGACCTCACGTTACGCCGACGTCGACACCGACGCCACTCGGAGGAAGGAGTAGCAGGCAGGATGAGGAGGTGAGGAGGAGGGAGGAAGGGTATACCCTCCCCTCAGTACCCTTCCCTCCTCCTCCTCAAGAGCTGCGCTCTAATTCGGCGTTACAGGGAGTTGTAAACGGCTTTCATTTTTTATGTTTATTTTTCCTGTGTATCCCGAGTCAGAAGCGGGCGAAAAAATTTGGGGTCGGATTCCAAGTGCTACATCACCTGCAACTAGATTGTTCTTCAACGATAAGCGGTTAAGCAAGTCGGCCGAGGTGAGGTCGAGTCGTTAAGCGTCAGATTACCTGAGGCTCTGCGACCCGGGTTCCGGACGTGAGCCAGTAGAAAACACATTGGCAAAGGATTCCTTTTAGTACTTCATCGTTAAAAGTTGGAACCGCATTCCTGCAAGATAAATCGTGATTCGATAGAACTGAAACGCGGTCTGATCCGAAACCTTGCCGGCCAGCAGCTCTCACGCGAGCGGTAAATCTGCTCGGCGTACTTTAACCTTGCTCCTGCTTATTGCTTAGAATACGATAACTCCATTAATCGTAGTCTGCTTTTTCGATATTGAGTTGTACAATAGGATATACTCGAAATTTGTTGCCCTGTTCCTCCGCGCAACGGCACGTCCGTTGATTACGCAAGTCACGCTCGCACATATAATTACTATGTCGAGCACGTGTGGGGTGTGCTATGAGCAGTACGGGCTTGCTTTTTGAGCAGTTGAAACCGCCTCAGAAAATATCAAGGACACTATCTTCAGAAACATATGGTACTTGCTTTTTGGTTCTCATTAAGGCTCACAACGTTTCAAGTTTTTGCATCTATTACACTGTTATCCCATCTACCTAGGTCCCTAGCCACTCATGTTCATCTGTGCCGCTAAGCACAATCAAAATTACTCCCGTGCTCGCCTAAGACACGAGCTGAAGTGCAATGAAACTGATCTAAGCTGCTCCTAGTCTGCTCCTGAACGTAGTTTTAGCTGCTCCCAGCCTGCTCCAAAACAGCTGTTTCAGCTGCTCCCGTGGCTGCTCCCAAGCACATTTCCATGAGTTCCACCCCTGTCTCCTGCATTCATACTCCACTGACGAGGAGCCAAGGCACATCTCTTGCCCCACTGGGATGGACTCCTGGTGCCACTTCAACCGAAGTAAGGCCCTCGAGGAAGCGGGAGAATCACCAGCATCTCGGCCACACAAGCCAGCCTTCTCCAAGGAGATAGCAAAGGAGCTAGTGCAATTGTATAACCGCCTGTCACGGAGGGATTTGCTTGAAAGATGTTCCAGGATGAAGACCCAGAATGCGCATGAATCTTTCAATGCCTTGATTTGGAAGAGGTGCCCAAAGGTAGAATTCGCCTCTCTAAAGACAGTAGAGTGTGCCGTGGCTCTGGCAGTCTTGGAGTTCAACCAAGGTCCTCGAGGCTTCGAGAAAGTTCTTTTAGAAATAGGCATTGAGCCAGGGAGCCACCAGACATCACAGGCCGCGAATGCCACTCAGACGAAGATTGCAAAGGCCCAGGTTAGGGCACTCAGGTCCTCCAAGGCATCACATAAGAGACGAAAGATGGAAGCTGTGGCCAAAGCACAGAAGGACCTTGCAGAGGAGGGACTGACGTACGCTCCTGGAGCATTTTAGGTTAAGTGGCAAGTGCCATCTAAAGTGGAACACAATGTGAATTTTCAAATGCATTTTCCTCAGCTTCATGTTTCGGCCATTTTTTCATTGCTCAAAAACTATCGTTCGATGACTGAAGTACCTTCAGAACCGCTGTGCGGTTTTTCTGGAGTAAAATTTACTGGAGAACTCGACTATGCACCTAGATTTTCAAGATTATTACTTCTTAAGCGAGAAAATGTTGACTCTTGTAAAAGTAAAAAATTTAATGAAAATAGCCTCTTTTTTCAAAGTTTACTTTAACGCTAAATATGGCACTTGAAATTATTTGAAACCCACTACCGATTAGTCTAGTCACTCGTCGTCATATCCAAGCAAAAAAATTGTGACATTTTGGTACTGTTTTGTGACGGTCGTTTTTTTTTTCCCACGGCACTACTAGTTGTATCATATTTTTGACATACGAGGCTGTAACTTGGCACTAAATTGACCTTTTCAGCTGAAAATTGGTGTAGCCTCCTAAGTTTGCATGCCTAGTATGCCCTGCCAATTTCATTGAAATAGGACCAGTACTTTAAAAGTAGACCCTCCAAGGGAGTGCCTCCTTAAAGGGCCTAATTAAAATTACAAATTTATTGATAACTTAGGAGCTACTAAAGCTATCTGAAAACTAATTGCATATTTGAAATCACCTACTAAATTTCAGCACGATAAATGAAAAATAAGAAAATAAGTTAAAGACTCTCGTCTTACCATACGTGGTCTTCTGGTCACCATTTGATTCACTACCGTGTTATACAATCATCTGCAAACATCCTGATTTTCACGTGATCGTTACCTTCGATAGAAAACAAACTGTTGACATGTATTTTAAAAAACATCCCGATTTTCATCACACTTCTTTGTATGGTCGGCACGGCACTGCAGCCACGAACCTATGCTTTGGACCATGTTTGCGTTGCCAGAAGAGCAGGCAGTCGGTTGTGGCTCGGCTGTCCCTCCTTTGTCGTAAACATCGACACGGCCTACGTCTGGCACGCTTTAAAGGGGTGCGAAACGCAATTCCAGCGCTCATTTTCTAGCTCAAATGTGTTGCATGTTGCAGCATTACCTCAAAAACACCAGTCTTCTGTTGAAAGGCACAAGAAACCTAAATTTAAAGCTAATTAAACAATCTTTCACTGTGCACCTGGTGGATGCCTGTAAAGCTTAGTTGGGAGGTAATCTAGCAACGTTGGGGATCTTGCTACGTAGGTCATGATTTAGCAAGTACCACACTAAACATCGGAGCAGTGCTGCTCTTTGGAAGTACGCTCAACTGTTAAAGCGGTCAAGAAACAATCTTTCAACTTTTTCTTCTTCGCTTCCTCCTTAATTAACTCACAAATCGCGCATTGTACCATACAGTTCGAAAAGACAGAAAGGAGGTATTTTGGACCCTCGTTTGTGGACCCGGATACCGCCATTCTTCCCCCAGAAGATTAGCCCGTCGCTCAAAACTCAAAGCCCCTAAGCTGACATGCTGTGGAAGCTACGTGCTCGTTGGCCCAGTCACACGCTTGTCACCCCACGAGTACTTCGAATGGCTCGGTTGTAACGCATTGTTGCTATTGATGCCACCACAATGCTGACAACGCCACCAACGGCAAAGCTCATAACCACACCAGCCTTGCTACGTCATGAATGCGGAGAATCTTTTTTTTGTTTGCGCCGATTATTCCATGAGGCATCGCACTCTCCGTTCGCTTCTCTTCAAGCACTTGCTTGAGCGCACCGCTTTAGAACGAAAAATATAGCCAGTCATTCAAAATACAAAACATGCACTTAGCATTTACGGTTATTATCCGTCATGCTTGACTCATTTCCAAATGAAATCTGTATATTTCAATTTTTGTTTCCATATAATCTTCGTGGATAGCCGAAGATTTATAGTTTCGGTTTCGATTTCTATTTTATGTTTTCTCTCAAGCTGCGGAGGAGCTATTAGAAATTAACCTCTTGGCGGCAGTCCACACTTCATAGAAAACACAGATAAGTCGTACCGGCGTAAGCAAACCACAGACCGAAACTTGTAGGGAAAAAAATGCAACTTATACACCAGAAAAAATGGTAATCAACAATTTGGCGTCCGTCGTAGCGTCATTCGTCATCGATGCTGCTGCGGTTGACCTTTAATTCTGAAAGTGTCGCCATCTCGTTGAAAGTGTGCCGAGCTGAACTGGTCGGCGGTCTGTCGGCCGAGCTGATGCCCGTTTCTCTCCTCCCCACAGGTGCGCTTTCCGTCACACTTCACGCCTGACCTGAAGGACCTGCTGCGGAACTTGCTTCAGGTGGACCTGACCAAGCGCTTTGGCAACCTCAAGAACGGGGTCAACGACATCAAGAACCACAAGTGGTTTGCCACCACCGACTGGATCGCCATCTACAAGAAGGAGGTGAGGGGGATGGCACTTTAATCAATCAATCAATCGGCATTTATTTCAGCTTGAAACACAAACTTACGATCATCTGAATGGCATTGCTCACACCTCATGACGTTGTACAACCCCAGTTGTCTTGAACTGAGTAAAAAACAGGCCGGGGGGCTTAGAACCATGGTTTCACATCTTGCACTTGGTATTTGGGAAATTTAGTCGTTCTGTTGATCTTGGGAAATTAGGCAGAACCGGATAAAACTTTCTGCCAAGATATTTGCAAAGATTTGTCCAAAGTGATGTTCAAATGAACTATGAAACATCCCAACATCCCATTTGACTGTACCCGCATTCTTGTAATGCGGGTACAGTCAGATGCCTCTACTACAAAAGTGCTCGTTTAACGAAGTAAAAGAAAGTCCCAGCCCATCTCCCATGTGTCTTTGTGTTTCTCCGACTACTAGAATCTTGTCTAACAAATATTTCTGTTTAACGTAGCGATTGTGCGGCCCCACAAAACTAGAAAGCACCGCATTAGGGATTTTTTAGGTGAAAAGTGATTGTTTTTACGTAAATCGACGCTCTCAGGCGATGCGCATAGGAAACGGAAGTACTATTGCGGCAGTAGCAAAGGTAGACGCTGCCGCTGTGCCAGCGTCCGTTGGTGCGGCGCACATTCTCAGTTTTGGGTCCAAATAATTTGTTAGTGTGTAACCTTGTGTCTAGATGGCACTATGTGAATACAGTGCTGCTTCAAGATAGCCGCGCGTGCCGGCTGCTCCGGGAGGTAGCGTAGCGGAGACTGGAGCGATGGCTCTTCGGGTTCAGAGACTCTCGGAACCATTCTCGAACTCGGAGTCGGATAACAGCTCCTCGACATCCGATGCACAACTGGAAACCAGCTCGGTTCGGAGTCCGGAGTCTAACACACAGCCGCTCAGTCTTCTAGACTGTCTCGGAAGCGGGCGCTGTTCTGAAGTTTTGGCCCTTTCTGTGAAGTATCAGCCTGCAGCGAGTGTGCTGCAGATGTTTAGAAGTGTGTGTACTATTTATTTTTAAGTCCTAGATTTTTTTTAGGCGACAATAAACTAGTGTATAATCTTTGCTGACTAACAAAACCCGACCACGGGGGCGGGTCTTTGAAAAAAAAAAATGCGACCATGAAAGGGTTAATCGTATAAAGAAAGTCCCAGCCCATTCTCCCATGTGTTCTTTGTGTTTCTCTGACTACTAGAATCTTGTCTAACAAATATTTCTGTTTAACGAAGCCGATTGTGCGGCCCCACAAAACTAGAAAGCACCGACATTAGGGATTTTTTAGGTGAAAAGTGATTGTTTTTACGTAAATCGACGCTCTCAGGCGACGCGCATAGGAAACGAAGTACTGTTGCGGCAGTAGCAAAGGTAGGCGCTGCCGCTGTGCCAGCCTCCGTTGGTGCGGCGCACATTCTCAGTTTTGGGTCCAAATAATTTGTTAGTGTGCAACCTTGTGTCTAGATGGCACTATGTGAATACAGTGCTGCATAGAAAGCCTATATGTAGCAACATAGTCACGTAGCGCCATCTAGAGACAAGGTTGCACACTAACAAATAATTTAGACCCAAAACCGAGAACGTGGCACACGCTTTAGCATGCTTTTGCTTGCTTTTGTTTTGCTCACGTCGTTGATTAACGAGCCACTCTCTCTCCAAGGCGAGTCTTTTTTATTTCTTCATTGCTTTGTTCAGGCAATGCATGCACTCGTTTTCTTAATTTGCATGTATGTCGGCGTATTTGTAAGGACCTGTGCAAACGAGAGTACGTAAAGAAAGAAAAATGTATTTCAATGGACGGTCTCAACATTTTTATGCTCTCTTGGCATTCGTTCAGCCGACGTGCCGATCTTCCTCAGGATCCTTGATTCCCAATCTTGCTCGATCTGAGTCCCAAATTGTTCCGCCTTGGAGCGATAATATGCGGTTGAGGAAACATGATCTGTGACTACCCGTGGCTCCAAAGTCTATACGGAATCAGTAGAGCTGCAGAGAAAAACACGCCCCCCTCTTGTGCCGGACAGATGTGCAAAAGGGCTTGGTCGGCTCGGGTGTGCGCCTCTCTCTCTTCCTATTCTCGCTCCTCGCTGCACCGCGCACTGCAGTGATCACATGCCGAGTGCCTGGCCGATTTTTCCGTGCTGCCACGCCCGCTGCGCTGCTTCGAAGGCCTTCTCTGAATGACACGTGGCGGCGCAAGCAGCCACCCGATTTGGGAAAGGCCAAATTTACACGGTCGGCGAATGCCTCTCATTTGCTGCGTGCCTCTATTTGCTGCGTGAGGGGGTCGATGTCAGTGGTCTAGCAATGGTTGCGATTCACGTTTTGGCGAGTCAGTTGAGTTTGTTGTCTGGAAGTTTGGACAGCGGTAAATTAGTCCGCAGCGAGGGGCACCTGGTGGCTCGGCTGTAGATGACAAACTTTACCACTGGCTGTACTGGTAGTACGACCATTGGCTGGTGTCTTTAAATTGCGTCTTGCAGTGGTGAGTATACAAACGCCCGACAATGTAATTTTCATTTAGAAAAAAAAAACAAAAAAAAAAACACAAGTAAGTGGTAATTGAGCCTAAAATGCCCGATTCTGCAGCAGAAACTTTTCCCCGCGTGGTCTGAGCTGCAATGCGCTAGCGAACTCGGCCATTGTTCCCCTTTTGATATAAGACAATTGTCAGCGTACAAAGCCTCATTTCTGATGGGGCTCGTACTATATTTGACGCCATACTTTTTCATAAAATACCTCGAATGTCACGCAGGTACGAATGTCACGCAGGTACGTCTATCTGCGATGGCACAAATTAAGTTTCGCGGGTAACTACTACAATGAAGTTACCTGTACAACGGAAAATTCTGCCGGTTATGCAGTCTTCATAATAAAGGCGTTTGACTGTATTCGTTGCGTGGATCTTTTCCTTGAAAACCCAGATTTCCTCTGCCGAATTAAGCCTTGTTATTGCGACCGGCAGGTAAATTTGTGTTGCGATTTATTCATCCCTTCAGATGACCCGCGTTGGTGGTTATGTCAGTGAAAATTTGATTACATCATATTGCCGCGCACATGATCGTAAAAGAAACGCTTCTCCGTGCACCTAGATGTTTCGTGTTTATTCTTACCCCGGGTGTAAAAAATAAGGAGGCTAGGATAATCTAAGAATAATCCAGAATAAATGCAGGAGCTGTCAACGACTTGAGGAGGTTGTATGTCGTAGGCCCAAATAGGCTTAAGACGGCGTCCACCCTGTCGGCGTCCGGCACCCGGTTTTCCTTCAGAAACGACGTCAGTCTCTTCTCGTACGCAGACCAGGAACCCAGAGACGAGTCGAAATGTTGTATATATCCAATCCTGACCATGGTTTCCTTGTCGTTGGCTGCGTTGTTCAGCTCCTCGGTGGCTTTGGTCGTCACGGTCAAACCACTCGGCGTCCCACTAACCTTTCTGGAACTCTCGTACGCCAGTTCTGTCGGTCAGCGCCAAAACATCCTCGTCGCCACTTTATGTTATGGTTCCTGATTAAAGGGTAACTGCAAAGAAAAAAAGTTTTTTTAAACAGCCTAATTTAAACGAGCATTTTTCCGCAAGAAAAAATTCTTTTTACTGCAATATTTATTGCGTGAGACTGATTTTAGTTTGCGGCTTTTCGTCCGTTATCGCGCGCCACAAAGTTGGTGTTCCGTGATGTTTAGTACTCATTGGCTGCTATACTTCTCATTGGCTAAGAGATTGATTGACAGCTTAGATCTTGGTTGTTAAACCTTTGTTATATGTTGTAATTTCCTTCTGAGCGGCATATTTTTTTTGTTTAAAGAATAACCCATGTGATGAGAGTTATTATTCTTTACAAAAGGTTTACAAGACGGGCACTTCCATGTGGATTCTACCATAACAAACAAAAGCTTCGCTCATTCTTTCATGGCCGCCGAAGTCTCTTGCTCTCGCCTGTCTCGCCTACCTCGACTACCGTAAAATTCCGAGCAAGCGCCCCCCTGCAAGCAAGTCAAAATTACCCGCAAAGTAGGGGGCGCTATCCCGGAACGGCACCAAAATTCAAGATGGCGACGACAAAATTTTTCCGCCAGAAAACAAAACAAAAAAAAGCGCAGTGCACACAGATTTAATATTTTATTTATCTCTGAGAACATAGACTTTATTAGGCCGAAGATTTGTCACTGCTATGTTAATCACTTTCAAAACCACCAAAAGACTCCTCAGAGTCGGCCGCAAGAAAAAGTTCGCAGCATTCCGCGATGTTTCCCAACTGCATGCCGTTGGCTATTTTGACAGCCTCTTCAGAAAGAAGCTGGTTGCTAATGACTCATTCTGCACTTCTTTCACGCTCCAGGTATTAAAAGAACGCGTCGTCCACGTATTCACTGAACACCGGCGCGCCGTTACTTAGCTTTCGTCGAACTTTGGCTTTCCCGTAGTTTGACTGTAGCAAATTGTCAAAATTCTTGTCCCATTCCCGTATCCGGTCGAGCTTGATGTGTCGCGACCGTCTGGTGTACGTCTTTCCCGTTTTCACAATGCCATTGGACGACCTCGATTTTCTTTGCCACTGTGTAAGAATGCATAGCCGACCTGACACCCCCAAAACAAAGCGACAATGGCGCGTAGTGACCGGGCTGATCGGGCTGCAAAGTAGAATTGGATTGGATTGGATTCTTGGACTGAACTTCGCAGGCCAGTGTTGCCTGGGCGCGGTCAGCGTGGCGCGTGATACGGGTGCGGAGCGGGGAGGGGGCGCTTTCCCGGAACGGCGCAGAAATGTGAAATCAGCACTGAAGTTGGGGGGGGGCTCTTGCACGGGTGGGGGCGCTTGCTCGGAATTTTACGGTAGTCGTTTCGCCGAAGTGATCAGTGTTTCGTCCTGACCCAGGTGCTTGAGTGAGACTTCTTGAAGTGATGTAGTATGTGTTTAGCAGCTGTCGCATGTGTTAGTGATAGGAAGTGACGCGGGGTTTTGGCTTTCATGGCGGTGGTTCTTTCGTTTTCCTCTGCTTGCTTAACGTGCTTTTTTTTTTTTTTGCTTGCATGTGCAAATGTTGACTTTTCGGAGATATTAGATGAGTAGGGGTGTGCGAATAATGATTTTTGAAACCGAATCGAATACGAATCGAATAATTGTGGCACCGAATCGAATACGAATCGAATAATTTTCTAATAGTTTCCAAATAGTAGGTAGACAGCTACTAAAGAAGAGCAAAGAGATTATAGAATTAGTTTTATTGTTCCTAAAAGTTCCTTAAAATATTGTAAAAATGCAACTACCGTAAAATCCCGAGAGATAGCCCACCTAACATCAAGAGCAAATCGGGTGAAAATATGGAGTGGGCTAACTTTCGGTGTACAATCAAAAAAAGTTTTAAAAAATTGCTATTTTGAGGTTGTGTCCCTTCGAAGCTTGTTGGAACGAGGATACAGCGCAAACGAACGACGGACCAGTAGAAGAGTACCGTAAAAACCCGCGAATAATACAAAACATAATTTGAGGACCACGAAAAAAAAAATTATGCGCGTATAATACGAAACAAAATCAGGACTACGAAAATATTCCGCGTAAAGTACGACCCTGGAAGTCTTAAGAAAAATGTTTATTTGCGTCATAATTGAACCTTAATCACTGTCATCACGTCCGTCAGACTCCTTGTCCGACGCCTCCTCCCAAAGGCAGTAGTCTTCAGTGCCATCGAGCGCATTTGAAATCCCGCACTTGAAAGAACGAGCGACGAGCAAGCGCCGACGCAGTGAAATCCCGGCGCGGCGCATAAAGCGAGTAACCCAATGTCGGCTCGCCAAAGTTCTCATGCAGCAGCTCGGTGTTTACGGCGAGGTGCCGTTCACGTTGCCCTTTTACAAAGTTAGGGCGAAGTGCTGTTCACGTTGCTCTTTTACAAAGTCGCCCAGACTTGCCTCGACGTCGGCGAACACGCCATTCTTCGGGATCCTAAAGCTTCTTCTCGTTCCGTTGCACGCAAACAGAGCTTGCTTTTGCCGTCTCCATCCGCGGATACTGCCCTCATTTACGGCGAATTGTCGTCCGGCTGCCCTGTTGCCGATGCCTTCCGCAACCAAAAGGACTTTTCTTTTGAAGGCGGCCGATTATTGTTTTCGCGCCGACGCCATTGCCGAGCCTGACTGTGCACGGATGGTGGCGCCTCGGACATTGTGATTTTAATGATGATGATAGCTGTTTTGAGCGCCTGATTGCTTCGATACCGAAACTACGTCAAACAGCGTTAGAGCGCGCCTCATCGAAGCTGAAAATTGTTAGGACCCGCGTATAGTACGAGCCGCAAATTTTACATAGCAAAATTAAAAAAAGAAAAGAAAACAACCTCGTATTATAATCGGGTTTTACGGTATACAAAACACTACTATTACTAGTAGTGGGCTATCTTTCGGTGTTTAAAAGAATATAGCAAATCAAGCCAAAAATAGGGGTGGGTTATTGTTATATTCTGACGCCGACGCGGCGGTGCTCTAAAGCCTGGCTACATTGGACGCAAGCGCCGGTGACTCACGTTCGACGTAGCCGGGAAACTACATGCCCCGAGCGGACCTGGACGGTCGCCGGAGCGAGAAGAAAGGACAACCAACGGATTCAGGAGCGGGGCGAACACTGGCCGATGAGGCCGCAGATCACGCGCGGCTCATGCCGTCGCGTGCTGTCCCTTTTATTTTTTTTGCATGAATGCACGAGATGGCTACTTTAAAAAGGAAATGTCAAGTAGTGCCATCTCGTGCAAATCAAAATACTACATTCTCCCTCCCTTAAAAGAAATAAGACAATTGTGGGAGGAAGACTTACGCTATACATTCGTTACGTGAAAAAATAACGAAAATCAAAACACTTCACCACCCGAAAATTGCGTTATTTCACTGGAAATATTGGTTTTGAAATTGTTCGTGGGAAATTCGCAAAAGATTGTTCATAGACGTTCTTTGTGTGCACGACACGGAAAGTTCAACAAAATCCTAAACAAGTCATCCGAACAAAACGGGTTTTCACTGAAAGTTCAGGTTGCATCATACTAGTCACGTGACGATCAAAATTTCATTCCAAGAGTCATATTTCAACTTAGAGCACTCTCATCTCTCCTCCTCCTGGGAGGAAAATGAAACGTCGAACAATACCTATTTGAGTACATTTGTATTACTATGATTTGTATTTCTATTTCGTTTTTAATGTCCATGACACATTGTAGTGTTGACTGTTAGTTTGTTAGTTTGGTTATTGTTTAGAATATTGTGTTTGTCATGGACATTTTTACCTTGGCCAAGGTTTTGCTATAACAGTGATATGCTTTTAATGTTCTATATCTACCCAAAGTTTATACCAAAATGACCTTTTACGAAAACATAACTACAAAAGTCCTAGTCACTGTACTCCGAATCTGACTGAAAACTATCATCGCCAAGTGCAAGAATATAGTCTTTGAACTTCAACGGAAGTCTTCTCTGGCGTATTGGCCGACCTTGCCTCGCTGGTGGTAGAGGAGCTGTAGATGGCTCGGAGATCGTGGGTGGTGTGTGGAACTCGGTCGTGAGTTCTTCCACTGAATCCTCAAGTGGAGGCATAGATGGCGTACTCGCTCCCGAAGACTCCAGAGGTGTACACGTTTCTGGCGACGGCAAAACGAGCAGTTCTGCCCGTGTGTCTGGGCAAACTGCCAGATCGGAGACAGGTAGTTGCTCTGCAACCACGGACTCTGGTGACGACCCTGGCACAGCGTCCGGAGCAGCAACAACCACGGGCCAAGGAAGAGGCCTGACCGCCGGAACAGGACCGGGACCAGGCTCAGGGAGAGGCCTGATCTCGGCCTCAGGAACAGGCCTGAGTACAGGCTCAGGGAGAGGCCTGACCGCAGCCTCAGGAACAGGCCTGACAAGCCTGTCAGGCTCCACAGACTGTCCAGTGTCTGCCACGGAAGCAGGGCAGAGCTCAGGTGCAGAGATCCCGATCATGTCGGGTACAGCCGACCCGAGATTCCCCTCGGAAACAGGAGCAGGGCCCCCAGGAACAGAGGCAGGCCCAGGGACAGCTCCAAGAACAGTTCCAGGAACAGGTCCAGGAACAGGCCCCGGTACAGCACCCGGAGCAGGAGACTCGGCCGCAACCGGAACTGTAAACTTTGCCGCAGCAAACAGATCTGGCTCCTTGGGAGAACCCAGCGCTGCATGGCGAGGTGCACCTGCCATGGGTGCAGCAGATGAACCGGGTCTCTCCAAGAGACCAGACGCTGCGGGGTCACAGGAACCCTCCGGGCAGGAAAAGACAATTGGTACTTGAGACGTTGAAGTGCTTCCACGGACAGGGGTCAGTACAGGAACCACTGAAGTTGCAGGAGGTATATACAAGTCATCTTCGTCATCATCATCATCCCAACCGTAGTCAGGAACTTGTGCTGGAGGCAGCTGTATGGACTTTGCAAGCTTCGCTGCGTTCCACCTCCTACCGTCAGCGAGTTGATATGTAGCAGGTCCTAACTGTGCATGTATCCGTTGTGGTTCTGTGTATGTACTCCGCAACTTGTTATGATGGGTGGGCTTGAATACACGAACAGCCTGCCCAGGATGAAACTGAGGGTGTCGTACCGCTCTACGATGGTCAGAATAATTTTTCATGTTTTGTTGATAGCGCTGTACTCTTCCCTGTAGCTGAGCTCGACGTTCCAAGAGATCGTCAGGTACCGTCCTAGTCGGCATGCCTTGTACGTCTAGTCTAGACCGATGATTTCGTCCATGAAGGAGAAAGGATGGTGCAAATCCTGTTGCAGGATGTACCGTACGTCGGTACGCTTCCAGGTGGTCTCGGACGGCATCTGGAAGTGGACGACCTTGTACAACAGCTAACTGAAGGCACGACTTCAGGACTCGGTTAAATCTTTCCACCTGCCCGTTACATTGGGGGTGGTATAATGACGTTCTCCTATGTTTGATGCCATGTTGACGCAAGAAATCTTGAAATTCATGGGACGTAAACTGTACTCCATTATCTGACACAATCTCGCAGGGCAGTCCCTCGCGTGAAAAAACGTTCTTCAAAAAGCTGATGACAGTCGCAGAAGTCACAGAAGACGTGGCTTGGACTTCTGGCCACTTGGAGTGGTAATCTATGAGTACCAAAAAAAACCTTTGACTGGCCGGTGCACGATCAACCGGGCCCACGATATCGATTCCTAGCTTTTCCCAGGGCTGACTTGGAAACTGGATGGGCTGCAAGGGAGCCGGTGCAGCCTTCACTGGTTTGTCGGTAGCATGGCACACCGTGCAGTTCTGGATCTTGTTCTTTATGTGTTCATTCATCAACGGCCACCAGTAGTGTTCCCGGATCACACTTGTGGTTCTTGTGATCCCCTGATGAACTTCGTGTGCTACTTCAACGATCCGGTCTCGAAACTCGACAGGGACGACAAGTTTTTCTCCCTTGTACAAAATACCGTCGTACAGCGACAGTTGGTCTCTGACGTGATAGTAAGGCCGGAGATCTGGATTGGTTTTACTATCTTCAGGCCAAACCGAGGTAGTATAGCGGATGACTGAAGGAAGAACTATGTCATTGGCCGTAGCCTGTTGAAAGCCGCCTTTCGACAAAGGAACCATTACGACGGAAACAACTTCCTCGTCGAATCTCATGCCCTCCTCAGTGTCAGACACTGGCAACCGTGAAAACGCGTCAGCAACGACGTTGGTGGCGCCCTTCTGAAACTCCATTTTGAAATTGTAATTCAGAAGTCGGGAGGACCAACGAGTGATCCTTAGAGGACGGATTCCGGAACCTTTGTTGGACAGCAACGTGACCAACGCCTGATGGTCAGTACGAATGACAAAAGACCTTCCCCACAGATACACGTGCCACTTTTCACACGCCCAAAGACATGCGAGAGCTTCCTTCTCGCCCGTGGAATACCTTCGCTCTGCATCAGTTAGCGAGCGAGACGCGAAGGCTACAGGACGAAGCTGGCTACCATACTGCTGCTGCAAAACAGCACCGAGACCGTACTGAGAAGCATCTGTGGCCACGACGATAGGCAACGTCGGGTCAAACATGGCCAAAATTGGAGCTTCTTGGATGGAAGTCTTTACTTTCTGAAAACTGGCCTCGACTTCCGGAGACCAGCTGAAACGAACTCCTTTACGTAGGAGACGACGCATCGGTTCGACGACCGTGGAACAATGAGGGATGAACTTGCTGTAGTACTCTACCAGCCCTAAAAATGCTCTTAACTTCACTGCATCAGAGGGAGTTGCAAAATTTAGGACCGCATCTACCTTGGATGACAGGGGTGCTAAACCTTTCACGGAAAGATGGTGTCCCAAAAATGAGAGCTCCTGTACTTGAAAAACACCTTTACGGTTTAGCTTCATTCCCGCTTGGGAAATTCGAGACAAGACACGACGGAGATTCTCATCGTGCTCCTTCAAAGTGGATCCATAAACGATGATATCGTCCAGATAGAACTGAACGCCTGGACAATCCCTTAGGATTTTGGACATGAGTTGCTGGAAAGCTGCGGGTGCGGATGCCAGCCCGAAACAAACTCTCTTAAAGCGAAACAACCCCTCATGGGTAATGAAAGACGTGAGGTCACGACTCACCGGGTCGAGACGGACTTGATGGTAGGCGGACGCCAAATCCAGCTTGGAGAAGATCGCCGCTCCCCGTAGAGAGTTCAACAGTTCATTGATGCAAGGAAGTGGAAACGAATCAATGACAACGGCCTGGTTCGGAGCTCGTAGGTCCACACACATACGGATGTTGCCATCGGGCTTGCGGACGACAACAATAGGTGACACCCACTCGGAGGCTTCGACACGTTCAATTACGCCCTCTCGCTCCAGCTTGAAAATTTCTTCGGAAACCCGATCCCTTAGGGTCATCGGGAGGCGACGGAGCTTTGATTGGACTGGTGGAACTGTGTGCCGCACCTTGACCTTGTGCGAGTGATTCTTCAGCAGACCCAAGCCCGGGCTAAAAAGATGTTCAAAATCTTCGAAGCCAGGGGGCAACTTGGATGCGTCTCGCTTCGAGGAGCCACCAACAAGGCTCGTCGAAGGACTGGATTTCTCTGGATGACGCTGCACACCTTGGGGCGCTTGACTCCCCGGATGATCTTGTGGACCATGTAGTCCGTGACTCTCAGGACTCTGGAGCTCTTGACTCTCAGGATGACGTTGCGGACTTGACTCGTCCTCGAAGACTTTAGGTGTGGTCTCTTCAGAGACCGATGAAGCAGGAGACGGGTTCTCCGCAAATGAAGGTCTGGAACTTGCCGCTGCTCGAGAACCAGGGACTTGCGATGCTTGACAGGACGACGCGGTGAACGGTCGTCGCTGCGGGTTGGGCGTGGGCCTCACATCCCGCTGTGGTGCTCCTCCTCCGTGAGCTGCATTCGCATACAAACACTCATGTTTAGCGCCATTCAACACCAGTTGCAACTCGCGGACCGCGTCGATGCCGAGTAACGAACGTCCAGTCTTGGTTACGTAAAACTCCAACGTTGTCCAGCGGTTCTTAAAAATTACTTGTCCCACAAAACATCCAAGTACCGGAATGGTCTCTTGCAAATAGTGGACGAGAGGCGTCGACGGCGGATGTAAATTTATCCTCCGCTGCTTGTTAACTTCGTTAAACATGCGTTCATTTAGGATCGACACACATGCACCGGTATCAACAAGAAGACGAAGAGGGGTCCCATTTACCGTGATCTCGGCCATGAAGGCGTCACGACGCATGCTGCCGCCTTCTCGTCGCTCGGCCGTCCCGACGACCACAGGTTCCTCCGTCAGCCTGACGCTTGGCAGCTCCTCAGGAGGCAGCGACTGGCCGACCACGTTCACCCGGCCGGGCCGGTCCCCTCTGAACTGTCTGTCGGCGAAGGTCCGCCGAGTACCACGGCCTTGAACCGGGAACGATGCCTGTCGCCGATCGTAGGTGAAGGCAGCCGCCGGCGGGCGACGACTCTGACACGCCACTGCAAAGTGTCCCCACTTTCCACATAAGAAGCATGTCGCTTGAGACGCCGGGCAAACCACCCGATCATGACGGCGGCGTCCACAGAAGTAGCAGGCGTCGTCTGCTCCGATCCCCCCATCCGAGGCGGAGCGGGCTCACGCCCACGCTGAGGCTGGAACACCCTCGCCGGAAAACGGGGCACGTGACCAGAGGCCACCGGAGCCCAAGGCATCCTGGGTCCAAGCTGCGACGGGGGGTAGCCAGGTTGAGGCCAGGGAGGGTAGCCGCTGTAGCCATCTTGCCCATGCTCGATGGAAGAAGACGACGCTTGGCCGCCATCTTGTGTTGCTGCCGTTTGACGTTCCTCGATCTGGACGCGCTGGACTTCTGCCGCGACCGGGACTTGCGCCTCTCGCCGCCGAAAACTTGCGGCCGTCTTTGCTCTCTGCTCGTACTGGCGAGCGATCTGGATAGCCCGCGACAGCGTTGGCAGCTCGCTGCCCTCGCACTCCTGCAGAACGCGATCCTGAACGCGTCTGGACTCCAGGCCTTCCAAGAAAACCTCGCAAAGTCTTTCATCGATCGCATTCCCCAGAGCACAAAACGAAGCCTGATGGCGCAACACGGCAAGAAACTCAGTTACCGACTGGCCAGGACGTTGGAACAAACCGCGCAGCTTCTGGCGTTCAAGCGCGATACTACCCGAAAACTCAAAATGCTTCTCGACTGCCTCCAGAAAAACCTGGAACTCGTCAGTCCCCTCCACCGCAACCGTCTCGTACAGCTGAAATGCATCCACGATGCGCTGGCCCTCAGTGCCCAACAGCGAAAACAGGATGGCTTTTTTCGGAACGGTTCTACGAGATGCAACGCCGACGCGTCAAGAAAAGTCAGAAAAGCACGCTTCCATGCCGGCCAAGCTACTATCGGCGGACCGGGCACTGCCAAAAGACGGCCGGCGGCGGGAACGCCGTTGGGCCGCTCGAAGACGAAGATGATGAAGTCATCTCACGATGAAAATGGAACGTACTGAAAACCTAGGCCTAATGCCTCCCCCGAAACTCATCAAACGCGGCCTTCCCGCAAACTATGACTACCGTTCACCCGGACCAAAAAGAAATACATTTCATGAATACAGTTACGCGCCGGTTTCCTCAACCACTGACCCGCGACGCGGAGTGAAGCCCCCTCCCGAATCCCGGGTTTCAAAAGAGGAAATGCTACATATTAAAACAAATATCCCATCCTCGTCGCCAAAATGTTATATTCTGCGCCGACGCGGCGGTGCTCTAAAGCCTGGCTACATTGGACGCAAGCGCCGGTGACTCACGTTCGACGTAGCCGGAAACTACATGCCCCGAGCGGACCTGGACGGTCGCCGGAGCGAGAAGAAAGGACAACCAACGGATTCAGGAGCGGGGCGAACACTGGCCGATGAGGCCGCAGATCACGCGCGGCTCATGCCGTCGCGTGCTGTCCCTTTTATTTTTTTGCATGAATGCACGAGATGGCTACTTTAAAAAGGAAATGTCAAGTAGTGCCATCTCGTGCAAATCAAAATACTACAGTTATCTTTCGGGGGTGGGGCATCTCTCGGGATTTTACGGTAGACGATAATGACGTGTTCAACGACATATAATTAAATACAGACAAAAGCTACTAAAATATTAGAATGCTAAACATAATAGTATGGTTCACGCAGATGCTGAACATAAAATGACAGCTCGCTTAAGCGCTACATCCTGAAGCATTGTACTTAGTAGGGTAGGAACTCTACATTCTCTTTTTATTCCTTGTTGTAGCAGATATCCTTGAATCGAGGATCAAGGAAGGTGGCAAGGGCGTGATGTGCCTGTGTGCTTACATCCATGAACCTTGTTTTCATTGATCTGAGAAGATTCTGGGAAAAGACAGTGTCTTGTTCCATTTGTGCCCTCAAAAAGCAACATTTTACACTGAAAGAGTGGAACAACCATGGAAAGTGTTGGGAAAGACTCGACACAAGCAGCTGTTGTGGCTTCTTCAATTGGTTGCATGGGAGCGGCCGAAAAACTTCCGCACTCTACTGCACTTTTTCTTCGAATAACTTCCTCTTCTACCACTTCTACCTCGCTCATACAGAGCGGCAGTACCGTTGCAACCAGTCCTGAAACGTCTCCACAACACGCTTTCCGAAAGCGTGCACAAGTGGTCTCATGCGAAAGCGGTCCCTAAAGACTGAACCACATGTGAGTGATTTAGCGAGCGACAAGACGAGCGACAGCGACGGGAGATTTCTCACTGTCGCTCGTCGCGTCGCTCGGTGTTTGGATGTCTAGAAAACGTCCTCATCGCCTTGGTCACTTGTTCACGCCACTTTCATGCGGCTCTCCTCATCGCGCGACTGACCAGCGAGTCAGCTGCAAGCGACAGCGCAGCGGGTCGACGTCGCCTGTCTCGTTTCTCGGCAATTCGCTTACATGGGGGTATACTTAACACAGTGGTCCCTGATGGAGCCAACAGCAACGTACGTATAGAGAAAAACTGCTGCTGCCGATGATGATAATCATTGTCTAAGAGAAGAGGTACATATTGCCACGTTGTGGGCATGTATGGCAGGCGTGCCGGCGCGTTGTGGGACGCCTGTGAAAGAAATCTCGCGGCAGCGACACTGAAACGAATATTCTGAAATTATTCGAAAAATATTTGAAACTTTTGAAAATTATTATTTGATTCGATTAATGAATTGAATAGGGTAATATTCGATTCGTTACTTGAAAATGGCGTACATTCGCACACCCCTACAGATGAGTGATCCCGACAGCGAGCCTTCCAGCAGCCATGTCGCCTCGAAAGGAATGCTATTTGGCTGGAGGCAATCGGGTGTTCGCGTAGCAACAAAAGTGTCCAATTACATTCTCATCATATCGCTCCGAAGGCCAGTCGAGATTCGCACCGGGTGCACCTAACGTTTGCGACTAGACACAGCTGTTACGTAAAAAACCTGGCACAGCCAGGTTTTACGTAATAGCTGTCTGCAGAAGCCTTCGGACATCCAAATTCTGCGTTAGCCGACAGATATTTTTTTTTCTCGGCTTCCGAACCATTTTACGTAATGTTGTTTGAATGAATGTGTACTGTTATCGTAAATCTTGGCTTGTGATCGTGGCTTTGTAGATTATCTTGTTCGTTTTGCTGGAGAGACGCAAACGACGGGCATAACAAAATCGGTTGCATATTCTGCGTACCTTGCAAAAGCACTTCCCCAGTCACCTTGCAAAAGCGCGAAACACGGAGTCCGCACCATCCCGACTTCTCAGTCTTTTACCTGCTTTAGAGCAGTTTGTACCTGCTGGCTGCTGGTAGGTATGTCTACTGAAACTGCAACGTGAAACTAGGGGCAGTGCCGGAGATCAAAGAGACAAAGTTCGGAAAGCTTGCTCGCCCTCCCCAATTTCTGAACTCTCAAGTGATTGTACCGTAATAAATGCACAACGCCTCTTCCCAAAATAAAAAAGCACTATGTTCACTACGTAAAAAATGGTCTCAGTTCATGCATCTGTGGGCAGGTAGGAAATCTTGCCCAAATTTATTCACACCGCACGATGAGCGTAACACGTCGCTGTGCAAACGCAGTCCAACAACACGAAGCATAAAAACGGCAGCTTTAGGACAACAATTCGGAGTCCATTGTTCCAATAAAACTATGTAATTTTGTTGAAAACGCCCGCAGCTTTTTACTCACGGTATGCATCGGGAATCGTCCACATTTTGAAACGGAACGAAGGAAGATTGACTTTTAAAACGCTGGCTGCATCCTCCCGGACCAGTTTGACTGGATCAGCTGACGACGACGGGACTCAACCCATTGAACCTCAACCCTACAACAACCAATTTGTGCTCCGTGTTAGTGTGGGTGTCTACTTCCAAGCACTGCACCACACACACCACGAACGTTTCTTTGTCGCATCGCCGTGTTGCACCAAACAAAACGAGATCGCCGAAGTCAACGCAGCACTGTCGTGAACGTTGGCTTGTGGTTGCGCGCTCGTGAACCCCGTGACTCCCTTCGCTTTCAATGCACACACGACGATTACGAATGATACTTTCCGTCTTCCGGGAACATCACAGGGGCACTTCTCCGGTCACATCTTCACTATGTGCTCGCAAACCGCGCAGCTTCTCTTGTCCCGTCAAACCAAAGCAATACCGGCGCCATGTTTAACGTGCGTTGTTGCCAGATCTTACCAGAAGTTGAGACGCTGCATCGTTCAACTCCACAGCCAAGTCAACCCAAGAGCAAATCCAAAAGTGAGGGGCGGGGCGTACTTCTCCTCCGCGGGGTCGAAAGAGCGGGAGTTTCAAATGTGGAGAGGTTCTGACTCCGACTAAATTACGTCCTGTGGCATAAATATTGCTAACAAAAATTATTTCTTTCACGGAACATTTGTTTTGTGACATGCTTGTCCCAATTAGGCTGTTTAAAAAAACACTTTGCAGTTACCCTTTAAGGAGCCACGCAGGCTCTAAAGGCTGAACTATTACTTTATTGGCAACCTTAGCGAAATCGACGCCGCGTAGCAGCAACGCTAAGAAGGCCAAGAGAGGAGGTCGTTTCCTCTCTGTCGTTTGCTATCGCTGCTTGGTTCTCATAGCCAGCATAGAAACAAACATTGTTTCCAGTAATTATTTTTATGCTTCCGCCGTGTCATTCCTGCGCATTGACTGGAAGGTTTCTACCATCGAAAAATCGCTTTGCTTCCATATGTAACAGATTTTACGCTGTAGTGCAAGAAATTTATGGTGTCCGCATGCTGAACGACGAAAACTACCTCCTTTCTTCTGCCATTTTGCTTGACCAGCGCACCCCCTATAGTTTGCTGAAGTCGCGAATAGCAGCACAGACATGTGAGTGACTTGCTTGAGACAGCCTATGTAGCAGCCTGGCCTGGCATAGCGTTGCGAACATTCCAGAACTGAGACCCCCAAAGTTGGCAGACACACATGTATTCGAGCCAAACACCACAGGAACTGAGCGCGGTATTGCAGATGCATTGAAATCAAATCAAATCAAGTTTTATTTGTTGTCACATCTCCTTACATGATTCACTCTCGCAATAGCCAGTTGTCACGCCGACGCACCATCGCTTGCTAATGCCGTCATCCACGCTCGGTGCTGCTCTCTCAACATATGTTCTTCTTTTTTTTTTTCTGGCGCAAGTTTGCCGAATAAATCTTTATTTTCAGTTCAATACTCATCGTCTCGTCGCCTTCATCTGTGACAATGTCAGCACTAATAACGGCTCAAAACACAAATCTTGTACCTTTCAAGCTCATGTAAAATGCCCATCCAAATGCCCAAGTGTCGCTTATTTTCATTGTGACTGAGGTGTGTAGGTTTCTTTGTCAGTTTTGTCATGCAAGTTTTGTTTGTGAGCATAAGCGTGAGTCGGGCATGTGAGCTTCATTCTGTGAGTTAGGCATCCAAGTTTCATTGTGTGAGTCCGGCACGCGAGTGTCATTGTGCGAGTGCGACATCCGAGTTTTGTCGTGCGAGTCTGGCACGTCAGTTTTATTGTGTGAATCACCCGGCCACTCTGCCAGCCATTCTCAGTGCCGTCTGCCTCCTTCTCACCCTTTTCTCAGGTGGAGGCTCCCTTCATCCCCAAGTGCAAAGGCCCGGGAGACACGAGCAACTTTGACGAGTATGAGGAAGAGGCCCTGCGCATCTCTTCGACCGAGAAGTGTGCCAAGGAGTTTGCAGACTTCTAAGACGACGCCGCAACCGACGACGCCACCTTTGCACGCCGCTCTCGCGCACCCGATGGGAGGGGGAGGGACGACCGCCGCAGGAGAGAGCAGCCAACCAGACCCGAGGAAGAGAGAGAGAGGATCCCACAAAGCGGACGACGAGTCCCCATTGTCCCACTCTTACCTGCTCCGTTTTCTTCGGGCCCCTAACCCCCCCCCGTTGCAAATACCCTTTTACGGCGGAGACTCTGTCACGACGTCAAAGAGGCATTCGGGTCGAAGCTCTTTTTTTTATTATTATTATTATTTTATTGCATTTCTGGCGCCCCACTTTTCATTCAACGAATGGCACAAGCCTGGAGGTACTACGGCACAAGCGACTGTCGTCGGTCGTCCTCTCGAGCGAAGGAAAAGAGGCACTGAGAAAACGGTCATACGTCCGTTTGGCTTTGCGGACGAGTTCGGCTCTGTTTGAGTCCACGCTCGCTCGTTCGCTTTCTCCCCTTGCTGCACTCTTCCCCTCCCTCGTGCATCCCGCCACTCTCTCTCTCTCTCTTTCCCTTTTTTTTTGTTGTAGACTACCAGATGGCAAGGCGACCGGAAAAAAAAAACAAAGCGTACTTTGGGGAGCGAAGGCGAGAGCGTATACACTCCTCTTTTCGTCACGGTCGTTCTTTGGGCTATGCCACGACGACAGTTACCATAACTATACTCTTTCTAGGCAGCAATCAAGCGTTTTAAGGGAAAACAAACAAACAAAAAAAAAGGTTGTGTGTGCATGTGTGTTTGGGTGCGTGCGCGTGCATGTAGATTTGTTTCTCGTAAGCATAGTGCCACTTTTGCCTCGCTTTCTCCTTTCTGGCTATTTCTTTTTTTGTCTTTTGTTTCCCTGCGCGCCACAGCCCCAAGTTGCCCCAAGTGGCATCGTGACCGCGAAGAAAAACCTTGCTACGAGCAAAGTCTATTTTTCTTTCTTTGCACATTGACTGTTGGTTGAAAAAATGTACCGCCCTACCCTTCGCACCCAACTTCCCGTTTTTTTTAGTTTTTGTTGTACGTGTTTATTTGATGGTGTTCTTTGCACCACCACTACCACCTCCGCTTCTCTCTCGACCTGTAATCGTTTGTCACTGCCGGTTACCACAAATCGATCGCTTCCAAACTCCCCTAGTTATTTTTTTTTTTCGGTCCCTTTCACTCGCTCATCCTTGTTCGGTGTGCGTGCATAGCATGCGTGTGATTTGCACGGCGACCGCTGTCGTCTCTTCCGCGTCTTGTGTCTGGAATGCCCGAGATCACTCAGTTTTGACGAGTTTCTGTTTTTTCTTCTCGATTTATTTTTCTTTGGGTACCCACTGCCACTCTTTCATGCAGTGTTCGTGTAGCGGTCGGTTTCAATTCTAGGTGTGTGACTCTTGGAGAAAAAAAAAGCACTACACAAAGTTCTCGTCCACACGCATCGTCCCCTCTTGGCAGCGGTGGCAATGGCGATGACGTCAGACCGGTGGCTTACCCCGCGCCACATTTTAATGAGAGTTTGACCGTGCCTGTACATAGAAGCATATATATGTTTGCTATATGCAATACTAACTACACAAGTTCCCGCCCCCCCACCACGGAATACACTACCAGCTTCACATTTTTTCCGACTTTCACGGGAAGTTTGTCGCCCTGAAATTAGCTTTTGTGCTCTCCCCTTCCCTTCCCCCTTTTCACCTTCCTGTTTTACTTTCGGTGAAACTTTTTTTTTTTTTTTTTGACGAACACGACCACACTTTGTAGAAACGGGGCTCGATTGACGGGCTGAACGGACTAACCGTCGTCGCGGCTCCGTGTCGGTCGGAATCAGGTGGAGCTTTTCCCGTTCAGTTCTTCTCCCTCGGAGCGTAGATGTCGCCTACTCTTGGAGAGGCATGACATATACTTTGTGTCTTGTTTTTGTTTTTAGTTTTTCCAATTGATTGCATGACAACCTTCTTTGATGCCCCTCATTCTCGATTGAAAATCTGCGGTTGCATAAACAATTGCGACAACTTCGGAAGCTTGTGTTCGGGAGCGAAGTTTTATCATGTCGGTCGACGCAAAGTTGAGAAGAACGGCGTTGCTGGGTGACGCAATCTTATAGCACCAGTATTTACTGTGGTTCGGCGACTTGGCTCCTTGTCCGAACTGCTCAGCTACACGTTTGTTTTTGAGCCTTGAGAGAGAAAAGGAGCACGCTCAGCCATTCTTGTTAACAAGCAAATTCTGGCGACTTTTGCAAAGGGACGTCTTGAATCGATCGAAGCTGTTTCTTGCTGGCATTTCGTCCTGGTCCCTCAATTTCTCTCCGTAAACCACGGCGCCCAAGTTTGCGGGTTGGTATTTCGAACCTGGACCGAGATGAAAAGTTAATCAAATAAAACGTCGGTCTTAGAGCGGTGGTTGGAATGCTCCCTCGGAAAGAAAAAAGGGATGCGTGCAATGTTGTCGTTCCGGAGTGTTTTTCTCCCCACCTTCCGTTGCTTTGCGTCGTCTTGTGCAGCCCTATCAAAAGACGCAAGGAGACTTTTTTTCTCTCCCGCATCTCGATTTTATTAAACTCTTGTCTTATGTTTTTGCCATAACTGCACTCTTTTTTTCAAGCATCCCGCCTCCCCCTTTTCTCCTCCTCCTTTCTTCGTGAGCATGTTGTTGTGAGTGTGCGTACTTCGCATTTTTTGTAAAATGCAGACTAAAAGGGGCACTTGAAGAGTGGAGACCATAGGAATGTGTACTACCATTATTTTAGTTGCTGTTTTTTTTTCTTGTTTTGTTGAGAGGTTAGGTTTGTTTCCCCTGCCCACCCTCATTAGAGCATTCTTCATCCTCTGCTCTCTTGCCACCATCCCTCACCCCTCCCGATCCTCCCCTCCCTTTCGTGAGAATTAGCAGAGTTTCTTGGGACGTTGCCCTGAGGTATCTTTTATCTAGTCCAGCTCACAAAATCGATATGTATACACACGCCAACACACACAGAAGATATCGCAGAGAGCATATTAAATTTTGGCGAGGACCTCCCCCCCCCTTCCCTCCCAAGGATTTATTGTTCCCCTCTTCCCCCTGGACCCTTCCCCCACAACTTCCCCAGTTCGGATTACCTGTGCAGTCATTCGTTGCTTGCTGATTTTTAGCCTTGTATATTTGTTAACTTGTGGTTGGAGCTGTTCTTGTATTAAAAGTTGTTATACTAAAGGAGCTTTGCCTCTTTCAATGCTGTGAGGAGGCGTGCAGTTTCTGTCATGCCATATCATGTTACTCCCAGGCAAAAGGCTGAGATAAACGTGTTAAGCGGAGCCATGTTCCTATACGTGGCGTATACAAAGACCCTATATGCGGGCTATTGAAAACGGGCTCTGCAAAGCGTTCGACATGAGAGTGCTTCTCGATTGCTTTGGACCGCGGTCATTTTTTGCGACTCTTGTACAAAACACACTAAGAATTCTCACTTTAAAACCACTGTTCGCCTCTGTGCCATCAATTTGTTTCTTTCTGACCACCCGCGAGCGTTTGTACACTTTGTAAATGTAATGAATTTGTCATTTACGGGTATCTACAAGCCCCATTCACGGTACTCTAATAGCCTCAATTTAGTCATATTTCCAGCTTTATAACTTCAAATACACGAAAATAATTTAACATGTTTTGGCAGATTCTGTTAGAACCAATCATATGCCTTAATGTGGGAGAGTTTAAAAAAAATAGAAGGCGGTCTTTTTTAAGGGAAAGGCTGGTCTAACATTTTGTTTTTTATTTATCGTGCTGAAATTGAGCATACTGATGTATTTCTCAGTGGTGATTTCAAATATATAATGAGATTTTAAATAGCTTTACTAAATCCTGAGTTATTAATAAATTTGTAATTCTAATTAGGTCTTCCTTACGGGCCGTTACCATAACATTTTTCAGAATATATCAGTTATATTTATAGAATTGCATTCACCAAGACATGTTTTGTGCGGTGATACTATTTTAAGCCTGATATAATGATATTACATTGGTAAAAAACATTTGCAATGAGGTTGCACAAAACGGGAGGCTATATCTTTTTGAGACTAATTAATTAAAACTATTGTATGAGCTATAAAGCAACAAAAATAGCATCACCTCACAAAACGTCTTGGTAAATGCAATTCTATAAATATCACTGATATATTCTGAAAAATTTTACGCTAACGACCCGTAAGGAGGTCCTAATTAAAATGACAAATTTATTGATAACTGAGGATCTAGTGAAGCTACCTGAAAACTAATTGCATATTTTAAATCACCCCTGAGAAATACATCAGTATATTAAATTTCAGCACGATAAATGAAAGATAAAAAACACAAAGTTAAAGACCAGCCTCCCCCTTAAAGAGTTTCACAATAACTCCTAAATATTAGAATGTCCCCATTTTAGCATTTCTCACAAGTAAATGTTTCTAGCCCCGTAGCCATGGCAGTTGTTTTGGGAGAGGAACGGGTGGCACTAAGGATGTGCTTTTTATTATTTTCTGTAAAGACATTTTTTTTGCAAAACAGATTTTGAATTTTGTTTCGATGGGCATTTACACTACAAAATATTTATGGGCACCATGGTGTGATTAACTTTGGCAGCATTGCCTGGTCGCCAGATTAAAATGATTGAAATTTGTAAATTCATTATTGCAATTACTAGAGCTCCAAAATCGCGAAAACTGTGTATAAAACTAGCCTATGAGCATTCCATTACAATATTAATCTATCCGTTTAGTTTTCGTCACTCAATGGGCAAATTTTTGATCCAGGGTGTTTCCACATCATATTGTGCAATGATGATCTGGTCATATATATATATATTTTTTTATTTCTGTAAAAAAAAAATCAGCAGAACCCATCCTTTGGGAATGATTATCTACGTTAATGCGAATAGCATCAAACGGTGCGGAGTTATGCGCGTTCGTCAGGTGGCCGGCACACTCTAGATACGCCAGCCCACTCGTGAGGCGATTCTAAATTTGTTGACACTTTCACAGCCCTGCGCACGATCTCCGCAGCCCAGCACGTGCGTTTGTGTCACTTAGGAAGGCGAGCAAAGCACGCGCCATACGCACAAACACTCAAAATGGTACCGACCAGACTTTCTGGCGTCTCAGCTAGTCTCAACCAACGGTACTCTAAACGGTTGTTTATATCTTTACCATAGGACGCGCTTTACAGCGCTGTCACAGCTACCGGTGCGCGCGCGTTTCATGCACGAGGGCTCATTCCGCTCTCGTGAGGCTGAGCACGGCCGCTACATCACCCTCTCCCGAGCGCGGGAGAGGGTGAGCTAGCGGCCGTGCTCAGCCTCACGAGAGCGGAATGAGCCCTCGTGCATGGAACGCGCGCGCACCGGTAGCTGTGACAGCGCTGTAAGCGCGTCCTATGGTAAAGATATAAACAACCGTTTAGAAGTGCGTTGAATGACTGCCTTCATTGCTCTGTGGTTAGCGCGTCTGCCTGCTGATCAAAGGGTCAACGGTTCGAATCCCAGCCGGCGCCGGTCTTTTTTATTTATTTATCGACCCGCGGCGTAAGAGGTTAGATAGCCAGATAGATAGATAGATAGATACATAGACGAAAAGTCCGTGAAGTATCCAAAGAATGCTATTCGCATTAAAATGCTATTCGCATTAATATATGTTGAAGTCATGTTCTTGGGAAAAGCATTGAGCTATATAGGAAAGCTGTAGCTAATTTTCTTACGGAGATATAAAATGTCGAAGCTCAAGGCATGGAGATTGCCAAGGATTCGCTATGGTTTCTTTGCACAGTCGTCATTTTCACACTGTGGCATGCGCGTAGTAATCAACGAGCTTGAGTGGTAAACCAGTGGCCATAAATGGCACTCCCCGCTTGCCGCCATCTTGACTGTTTGCGAAATTAGTGATCACGTGACTAAGATGGCTGCGCCCATAGGTGTGCCAGAGCAGATTGGCCAGATTATGGTAAGCAGGGCCGCGGTCCAAAATTTACTTGATCTCACTCTAGGGTTTGAAAACCTATCCGAGTCCAGTTGCTCTATCAGTCTTGTCACGTGACATGATCCGCTGGAGTAACTCAGATCCATTCGAGTAAGATTGGAACGGAGCCTCAGAGGGCCCCTCTGCTTGCTTTGATCTGGCCCACCTCTGGGCGCAGCCATCTTGACGTCACATGATCACTAATGTGGCAAACAGGCAAGATCGGCGGCAACCGGGAGAAGGGGGTGGCGGGGGGGGGGGGTGAGGTGAGGTGAGGTAGACTTTATTGGGTCCAAGACTGTTAGATCCCCGCAACAAGCCAGGGACTGACGAAGCGATTCCCTCGGTCGACAGACAAGACGCGATGTTCCCGGCGGCATCCGAGGCCAGCTGGACTACTGAGCCTCTGGGTCAGGATCCTGCAGGGAGGATTCCCAGACGCCTGGTTGCCTGGCTTGCTCGATGAAGTCTTGATTCTTCGAGTGAAAAAACAGCTCCGGGCACCCCCAGTGGATGTGGTGGAGTGTGGCGATCTCGCCACAGTTCCTGCAAGACGGGTCGCAGGTATCTGGATACGACAAGTGCAATTGCACCGGGTTGAGGAAGGTTTCCGTCTGGATTTGACGGAGGATGCAGGATTCTGCCTTGCTGAGAGTGCTGTGAGCCTCTGGGTAGGCTCGGCGTTCTGCTCGGTAGTGGTCCAGCACCCCTTAAAGGTGTAGAGGTTGTTGTGGCTCCACGAGGCGAAGGTCGAGTGCTCACTTGGTGTGCTAGCCCGGTGTGTAAGAGTGCGGGCTGCACTGTGAACACTCGTTGCCTGGGAGTGACGCATGGGCTGGAGACCACATGATGTGGACTGGGTGGTCGATCAGGCGATGGCCAGTGGCGATCTTCAGGGCTTTGTCAGAGGTGTGGCCATGCATGTACTGGCGGATGGCCATCTGGGAGTTGCTGACTTTCGTGGTGCTGAGGGTGAGGGCCAAGGCGATGGCTGCTTCCCCTGCCTCTGCACTGTTGCTGGTATATATGCTGCGTGTTGTGAGGATTTGGCCGGAACGATTCGTGACCGCAAGGGTCATTCGACCCCTGTCGGCTGAGAAGCGTCGACATAGGTCACCTCGGTGTTGTCGTAGCCTTGCTGTAGAGTGTTCTCCAGAGCCTTGACTCTGGCCATGCGTTTGCCTGTGTCGTGCACTGGATGCATGTGACTAGGTAGAGGCGCAATCTGTAGCTGCTCGCGTAGCTCCTTTGGAAGCCAGCCTCGCGTTCTGTGCCCTGTCGGGTGGTAGTTGATGCCCAAAGATGTGAGGATGGTTCTCCCCGCTGTGGTCAGTGGTGGCCTTTCGTAGTGGGCTATCCTCTCTGCCTCGATGATCTCCAAGAGGGTATTGTGAAGCCCAAGCTTCTCGAGTTGCTTGGTCTCTGTTGAAGGTGGTAGATGAAGCGCTTTCTTCTAAGCGCAACGGATGATGCTATCGATGGCATCTCTCTCCGTGAGTGTCAAGTCCAGAAAGGGTGCGATGTAAGCAATCCTGCTAACCACGAAGGCTTTGATAAGGCGAATGACGTTCCGCTCTCTCATGCCGTACCGTTTTCCGGCGATTCTTGCTATGAGTCTTCCTACTTGCTGTGCTTGGTTACGAAGGGCTCCGATGTTGTATGTGTTCTTGCCATCTTACAACCACAGACGGAGTATCCGAAGTCGCTGGACCCGAGGGACATCCTTGTCTCCGACCTGCAGTGTGATGCTTGAGGTAGTTTTCACCGTGGTGCCGGCCATGAGTAGCAGCTCCAACTTTTCCTGAGAGCAGGCTAGTCTGCGCTCTTTAGCGTAGGCTTCCACGATGTGTATAGCTTCTTGCAGCGAGTCTTGGATGGTGCCATCGCTTCCTCCTGCCATCCACAGAGTGCAGCCCTGGATAAAGGGGGGGGGATCTGGGCTTCTGCCTGAAAGTGTCCCACTCAACTACTCGCAGAGGCCTTCCCTTGGGCTTCGTGGGGCCGCGTCTCAGGAGAATGTTGAGGATGTAGTGGTCACTACCCAGAGTTTCCAGGGTGTTGTGCCATTCTGCATCTAAGCAGTGACTGAGTGTGAGGTCTGGTGATGTGTCTTTGCATCTGCCCGTGGCTTTCCAAGTTGGCTGCATCGCGTCTGTGATTAGGTTTAGTCCCAGGGTGGCAATCTCCTGCCAAAGCTGCCGACCCTTGGCGCTATCTTGCGGATGACCCCATGCCATGTGTGGAGCGTTAAAGTCACCAACGATGAGCGGAGCCTTTCCCTTGGCCATGTCTATGGCACCACGCAGGAGCTGGTGAAACAAGTGTTGTGTCTTCGGAGGACTGTATACATTGAGGAGGAACGTGCTGCGATGGCTCTTCTTCTTGCCCACTAAGATTTCGATGAAGGTGTGCTCTATGTTTTCGATGCCGGTTGGATGAAGTTGTGCTGGTAGGTTGCGTCGCACCAGCGGGGTGACTCGTACGACCCTTGATAAGTTGGTGTGATTAAAGGCTTGGTATCCCGGAATTGTGATGGCCTTTCATGTTTCTTGTATGGCTAAAACGCGTGGTCTGCGTTCTGGTGGTAGGGATTGTAGGTACTGGTGAAGGTGTCCCCTCTTCGGAGCCAAGCTTCGACAGCCCCACTGCCACACAATGCAACATTTACTTGTCTTGGCCATTGTTGGGTTGTGGAAGTCTGTTGAGGATAGTCTTCAGGTAGTGCTTTACCCCGCGCATCTCGCCTTCCAGCTGGTCTATGCGTGTGTCTATATCTTGGTTGGTGGTGTCCTGTTGCATGGCCGCTGCTTCATCCTTCGTGGTTGTGCCCGAGGCGGTAGAAGTGAGCGGTGTCATGCTGCGGCGGACAGCTCTCCTATTGGGAATTGGTCCTGCCTCGTTTCTCTGCAAGTCGAGTTGCTGTAGTGCGTTACACCGAACTTCGGCCTCCCTCGTTTGTCTTTCAAACTCTGCACTTTGTAGCAGAAGTGCTGCTGTGTCCTGAAGGTTATCCACCATGGCCTGAAAATCTGCGAGCATAGTGGAAGTCTTGTCTGCAGTGCAAGAGGTTGGCTTGGTCTTGGGGTGACCGGCTACCACCTCGCTCCACCTGACGCTTTGTCTGGCCTTTGATCTTGACCTCGACCTGCTGGGTCTGGCTACTCGACATGGAGTTCTGCTCTATGACCTGGATCGGCCCCTCGATCTTGACCTCTTGCGAGACGTCTCAAATGGGAAGAACTCTGAACTGCGCAGGGCTGGGCTCTTGACTTTGGTGATATCTGATGGTGTGGTGGGTTTCGCCTTGGGTGGGGTGCGAAATATTTTCTTGCACTGCCTTGCTCCCATTGGGTGACCCTTGCCACAGATTCAACAGGTGAGCACACATGCATGGCCTTGTTCGGGGTTGCGCGTACCGCAAGTACGAAATCTCGTTGGGCCTGTTCTTGGACACTGATGAGCACGGTGCCCTAGGTTACCGCAATTTTCGCATTACTCTCGTTTCTTCTTGTGGAGAAATCATCGCGTCTCCACACAGCCATATTGCACCCAGAATGGAACGCGGCGACCCTGAAACAGGATGATAACCGAGTTGGACTGACCCATTCTCCTCTCTGGCACGATGATTGGGTAGCCGGGGTGTACCAGGCTAGTAGTGATTATGTCATCCGTGTCTTCCGCAGGAATGCCATGCATGACTCCCTTGATGGTACCGTCTGGTGCTACCACGTATGTTGCTACGGGGTACTGACGACCGTCAACTGCAATGCCTTGGATAGAAGTGAGTTTTCCCGCTCGAGTTTCGTCGGGCGTGTTGACGATCAGCGTATTCTGCTGCTCGTTGTACCTAAAGGTGTCTGTTCGGAATAGTGCGATGTCATCTATTTCCGCCGCCTTGGAAATACTTCGTTGGGGAACTATGCGACTCACCGTTAGCAAATTCAATCCTCCCCTGAGTCTGAGAACTACCTTGATGTCATCCTCCGGCAATCTAGTCGGCATCGGCTTCGCAATCGAGCGAGACCTATTTGCTCCCTGGCGCCAACCGTGAGGCTTAGCAGCGTTCTGGAAAGTTCTAGAAGCTTCTTGCGTAACATGTTTCAGACCGCCGTTGTCCATCCAGCTCCCTTCGCGTAAAAATCTTTCTTGGAGATATCTTCTCCCAAAACTACAGCTCGACCCAAGGAATACGTAGAATCACCGATGATTTTTTCTCGAGGCGCCGAAGCCTCTGACACATATGCTACGAGCCGTCGACTTTCATGCCGATCGAGGTGTTAGGCCTGCCTGGCATTATTCTTAGCAAAACACATAACGCGCTCCGAAAAAAAGGCCGGACATCTCAAGAAAAGTCGCTTACTTTTGCGATTTTCGATGTCCAGGAGGTGAATGTCCGCTTCACTGACCAGAGATGCAAAAAAGAAAAGCACTGGCTAACACATTTACGCACAGAATTCTGTAATTACCCGAATGTTTGGCGACGCAGATTGACACGAACCCGAGCACTCGACTCGGGCTCATGACAGTCACCCAAGTCACGGTGTCGCGTGACTCCTGGAGCGAAGTCGTGATGTCATGTGACGTCACGGTGTCGACAACTATGATGAATCCAGTAACACTCTATAATAATAAATAATAATAATAATTGTTTTATTTTTCTCGTGCCCACAAACAGTGGCGTCACGAGGGTCAGGCGGCACCGGGGCGGCAGCCCGCCGCGACACCCCCGCTCTCGCGTGGCCCGCCGCGACTCCCTCCCCCCCCTTTCCGGTCTCGCGCGGCCCGCCGCGACTCCCCCCCCCCCCCCTTTGTGGCCCGCCGTTACACCCCCCTGAGCGCTGCACCCGGGGCGGTCCGCCCCCACCCCCCCCCCTCGTGACGCCACTGCCCACAAACAACCTCTCGGTTTACAGTGTGGTGCACTAAACAAACATGGAGTAAAACCTAAAAATACAGGAAACAACAAAGTAAAATCAATAAAAGTCATGCAACATTATCATAATTCAAAAATTGATTATTGATTAGTTCACAGACATCCAGTCACGTAGATTGGATATAAACTCCTGAGTGAATAAAAATATATTGAGGTTAAATTTCTTCGAATCAAATGCAATTTGTAACCTTGACAATGGGATTACAGCGGACAAGCAAGATGGATAAAAAGTTGAAATGTTTTGGCTCGGGCGAGAGGGAACATGAAACTCAATAGATTGTAATAAAGCCGTCGAATTTACCTTGCCATGAACAACTTAGTGAAGGAATAAACAATGTCTGTACTGCCTTCTCAAGACCAATTTATGCAGCGAAAATTTACGAAGCAATGTTTCGTAGTGATAAAAACATCTCCTTCCAGTGTAGCGGTCATATAAAATTCTTACCATTCGCTTTTGCACATTTTCAATAGCTAGCTCTTGCGACAGAGTCAATGAATTCCAAATGACTGAGGCAAATTCCAGTCGCGATCGAACTAGAGACTTAAGAGTAGCAAGCAACGGGGAGTTGAAAATTGACGACAAATTCTTGAAATCATTCCTAACGTCCTCAACTCTGCATTTACTGTAAAGGCCGGTTCACACATACAGCGGAGCGCTAAGTTAGCGCTACGTGAGCGCTCAAGGAGCGCTCATGTGGCGCTTCAAGGCGCGTGACTTCGTTCTAATATAGCGCGCGAGTAGCGCTTTTGTAGCGCTTTGGTAGCTCCAGTAGCGCCCTGTTAGCGCTCCAGTAGCGCCTTGTTAGCGCTTCAGTAGCGCCTTGTTAGCGCTCCAGTAGCGCCTTGTTAGCGCTTCAGTAGCACTTCTTGTACCGTGGTGCTGCGGATTAGCGCGTGCACTGCGGTTCCGGTTCCTGTGGTTGGGTGTGCATCAGCAGCACAATGGGGTACATACATGTGGGATGCTGAAATAGAAACGCGACAAATGCTGTTACATACGCGATTAGTGCATATGTGTGTGGACGGCTTAACGCCCATAAGAGCCTTCTGGGTGCGGGAAGTCTTTCGCCACCGAGATACCGACGGGTACCCGGCGAACCTTGTTCCTAGGCTGATGGGCCGGAATAGGCCGGAACACAGAGCTTTTTGAAGGCGATTATTTTTGACTGCGTGTCTTTGAAGCGAGGGTCACGCATATCGAATAGAAAGCGATGAGGTCGTACCCAATCAATTAGTCGCTCAGAGTCCATGACTCTGGATCG